>VMDO01002918.1:100152-155434 GCA_007922755.1 Pedetes capensis | reverse complement strand
GGTGCATAAATTTGAATAATAGTCATATTAACTGGCCTTCCTTGTAGGCGTATGGATATTATTCTATCACTGACAACATTGTATTTCATGACAGATCTTGAAATGTCTTTTTTGATGATGAATGCAACCCCATTTCTCTTTAGTTTATCATTCCCAGCATAGTAGACCATATGACTATCTGACTCAAAATGGCCTATGCTGGTCCATTTTAGCTCACTGATTCCTAGAATGTCAATGTTTATGCGATCCATTTCTCTTTTAATGATTTCTAATTTTCCTAGGTTCATACTACGTACATTCCATGTTCCAATTATTAATGGATGTTTACAGTTGTTCCTCCTCATTTTGAGTCGTGTCACATCATCACATTGAACACCCTGGGGTTTTTCTCCATTTCCCTCATCACGGTAGACTCTACTTGGAGGAGGCAACTCTTCCCCAGTAGTCTTTTGAGTGCCTTCCAACCTGGGGGCCTCATTTTCCGGCACTATATCTGACAGTGTTTCTTTGCTATCCATAGGGTTTTCAACGGCTAGTTGTTTCGGGAGTGGCTCGCCAGGTCCTACTCCCTATCCAAAGAGTAGAAACAATTAAAACATCAATCAGCTGATGAAGGATAAGTAAAATGTGGTCTATCCTTCTAATGGAATATTATTCATTCATCCATTAAAGAGGAATGAACAACTGAGAACTGCTCCAATATGCATACAAAGTAAAAGAAGTCAGACACAAATGGCCACATATTGTTTGATTCTGATTATATGCAATGTCTAAAATTCACAAATCCATAGAGACAAAAAGTAGATTAGTGGTTGTTAGGGGACGAGATTAGAGGAGTGGTGAGTGAGTGTTAATGGGTACAGAGTTTCTTTGAGGGGCAATGAAAATGTTCTGGATTTAGATAGTGATGGCAATACAAGTCAGTAAATATAGTAGAAGCCACTGAAAATTGTACTTCGAAATGATGACTTTTATGGTATGTGAATGATATCTCAGAAAAGTCATATAAACTTATAATTTGTTGTTATATTTTAAAGGGGGAATACCCCACACTCATCACTTGCTAATTATTTTCCATTACACCATTATCTCTGTTGTGGGTATTATTTACATCTGTTGTATTTTTATGTTGGAAAAACTAAATGATGGTGTATCGCTACATATCTTTTGACTACGTTTCAATAGCGTTAAGTTGATAGTTTGAAATTGGCTGTGGGGGTAGTGAGTATTCATTCACACCACAGAAACTAGCATATACTATAAATCTGTCTATCAGCAAGCACCTCACCAGCTATGGGCCAGTCATCTTGGGTACCACTGATACACATAGTCAGATGAGATGATCACGTCAGGCCTTCGGATCCCCTGCAAAACAGAAGCAACTCTGCACAGCCACATTGCATGCAACTAGTGCAGGAGGGAGTGGCATTTCCAGTCATCTGATGGATGAAACCACTTTGCGTGAGGGGACATGATCTCTCCTGCTTTGCTAGTTTGTGTCTGGGTTCAGAGGGGTCAGTGCCAGAGCTCCTGCCGGGCTATGACAGTGAAGCCAGAGGCCAGAGTATCCAGTTCTTAGTCCAGAGAGAAGGGTGTCCAAGGCATGTACCACAGTGACAGGGTTTGGAAACCAAGAGTTAACAGAGTTCACTCTCTGGAGCCTGAGGCTAAAAGTTAAAAGGTCAAAGGAGCCATTGATTTTGAAACTCCCCAAAAGTTACAGCCATTGCAGTGCTGTGCTCGCTCAGCACTCTACGTCTGTGCTGTATCCCCAGCCCTACAGCCATCTTTGAATAAAGTGAAGCCACGTAGGATTCCCTGCACTTACTCAGCCCTTCCAGCTAGGCCAGTGGCTGTGGAGGAACCACTCCAGCTGCTATGCAGGGCCCAGGGTTCTGGACGCTCCTCTGATCCCCAGCCCCCACTGGTCATCCTTTAAGGGTTGACTCCTTGTTCTTACAACAAATATATAACCACCATCTATCGTGTGCCTGGCCCACTGCTCAGAAGCGCTAGGGATTCAAAAATGAGGAAGGCACAGTGCTGCCCTCAAGGAAGTCAGAGTTCCTTGACAGGTAAACATGTGCAGTAGAGTGGGATGGTCCACCTGGGGAAAGGGTCTTGATGTATATTCAAGATCAGATTCGAGCTAGGAGTTCTGTCTGTAGAGCAAGTAAGGAGCAGCAGCCACAATGTGGTTTGGAGCCCTAAGGCTCTTTCCCAAGGGCCATGACCCACTGTGTGCTCTTCAGAGAACGACAACTCAGTTTGCAGGGGAATCTGCAACACAGTGATGTTCCCACCTCACCAAGGTCAGTACCAATATCCTGCACGCCTAAGTGCCACAAAGCTATTGGCACTGGTTCTGGTTATTGACAGAGAAGTTGGAAAAGTGGTCTCGCTCGAACTTTTTAAGGAAGTTTATTTCCAAAATGCCTCTCACTTGGTGTGGTGTCGAGTAACTCTTAGACTGTTAAGAGCCAAAGACAGGGAGGAAATCCAATTATGTCTTTAACCACACTCCTAAGCCCACATCCAGAACGCATCCTCAGCCAAGTGCTAAGAGTTGACTGCAGCAAGTCAGAAGGTAATTCGAGGGGGGAATAAGCTGGGCTCAAAGCAACCAGGGGGCACACGAGTCCATGTTCCTAAGAGGCGAATGTCCTGGAAATCACCATCTGAGGTGGATCAGCTGGTCCCACTGACTTTGGCAAGCAGCACTCAGCTCAGAAATTAACCTGTCACCAAAACTGAAGGGGAGAAAAGGCAGAAGGGCTAGAACACAAACATCCATCCCCACCCCCAGGCCAATCACTGACGTCAGGCCTGGCGTGAGCCGTAGTCATCACTCCAGTTGAAGACAGCGCTTCCCAGCCCTCCCAATCAGCCCCTGGGAGTTTTCCACAAGCCATGCACCTGCCCCTGGCCACAAACGCTCTAGTCTGAGGCAGGCACGGATGCAGGCTGCCGTTCACAACGTTGAAAGCCACGCTGCACCCTTTAGAACACAGGCTTTGTCGGGAATCTGGGAGAGGAGGAGCTGGGAGCAGGGTAGGAGTGGGGACCGGGCCGCCCGCCCAGGTGTACATCTCTCTCATCTCCGCGTCGTGCCCTCTCCATACGGTGGTCATTTCCTAGGAATTTAATGAAAATATAGAACTAATGTCCCAAAGCACTGTTAAGCTGGCCATTAATTCCCCCTCAGGAAATGCCAGTGGCCTTTAATCAAAATTGCCTAAATTATAGGTTAGTGATGCGTGTCTTAGAGGGCTGATGGGAGCTGTTACCCCAGCTGTTTCCGATAGAGGGCGCCCATCTTCACGTAAATAAATCATTCAGATAATTTGTTTTCCATTTTTCCAGGGAAAGGAAAAAAAAAAAAAAAAACCAGCAGGGAGTGGAGAGGACTTAGTAAAGGTCCAGACAGGAACGTTCTGTCCGAGGGCTGTTTCCAGGCCTGGCACGCCTCTCCGGCTCAGGAGCCTGAGCCGCTCCAGTGTGTAGCCAGCGACCTCGAGAGCAGTCCAGCTTCCTGTGTGCAGCCTGCACTGGGCAGCACGGTGCTGAAAAAAGCCCCTTTCCCTTACCTTTTGTAGGGGTATTCAGAAGACTTTGTGAGGCTCACACTGTTGTATTCCAAGGCCCCTCTCTCTTGTCATCGGTCACAAAACATCAAACTTTTCTGTTTCCACATGAGATTATAAAGACAACCCAGGAGCTTTTGCTAAACAAAATCAGACCCAAAAGAGTTTCTGGCAGCTGGGTCTAGTGGTGCCTGCCTATAATCCCAGCAACTCTGCAGGCAGAGGCAAGAGGATCAGAAGTTCTAGGCCAGAGGCAGCCAGCATAATTTAGCGAGACCGTGTCTTAACATAAAAAGCACAAAATGGGCTGGGGGTACAGCTTAGTGGTAGAGTACTTGCAAAGCATGCATGAGGCCCTAGTTCAACTCCTAGTTGTTGTTGTTGTTGCTAGGTGCCTTTAAGTCGGTATCCGACTCATAGCGACCCTCATAGGGTTTTCAATGGCTGACTGTTTCAGGATTGCCTTGGGAGTGGATTGCCAGGCCCTTCTCCCATTTTTGGGGTGCTGGGAATTGAACTTGGGACCTCAGAGACTGCAGCACAGCACTCTACCAACTGAGCTAAATCCCAGCCCAAATCCTAGTACCAAAAGAAAAAAGAAAAAAAAAAAATCGGGCAGAATGCAACCTAACTGAAGTATTGCCGAACAGTCTCCCAGTCTGTAGTGAATCATGTAACTCTCGGAGGATACATAAAGGTAGGGAAAGATAGGGAATATGTCTGCCTGACTTTCATCACAACCCTCAGCCGCAGCCAAACCATGCAGATTTCTCAGGCTGCAATCCTGGAGACCTGGCATCATTGCTCAGATGGGAATGAAGTCAGGATTGCTTTATTTTGGTTGGGAGTCACTGCCTCTTGATTGATTTGGCAGACAATTTTGATATTTATGTCTCACAAAGAGTTTAAGGTACTTAAAGCCAAAAGTTTAAAATGGCCACAGTTCTGGTCGTGGTCATTTGTATGTGGTTTAAGAATCCCCAGCTGTGGTCCCAGCTATAACTAATAGATCTGGCTTTACATTCTATGCAGCAGCACACTGAATATTGAAGGTCTGACATGTGGGGTCCAGTGGAGCTGGTCTCTCCACCCAGGAGGGTGCCTAGAAAACCTAAGCTCAAGGTGGGTGGTTATCTTTTACAAATTGTTTGAAACGGTTTAACTTTCCCTAACTCAACCAAGATCTGTTGGACCAAAGGATGCCCAACTGCCGGAAACAAGTAGCTTAGCTGCATCAAGACAGCATATGAACAAAATAGCATTAGTCTAAGGCCACATGGGGACAGTGCAAGGTGCTGCTTCTCTAACTCATCTGTCGCAGCACAGCTCCCCATTAACAAAATGAGTTGCTACCCATTTCTCAGAGAAGTTAGAGGACAGACCTTTTAATGCTGCTTGTAAAGGAACTATGTAAGTTGGGGAAGAAAAAACTCCTGTCAAAGGTTTGGGATATTTTCTTTTGGCTTTGAGGTTTTTGTTTTTACCTGCCTCCACCCTTCCCCTGAAGTGTTAGTGTTAAGTGTTGTTGTTATTGTTGTTGTTGTTGTTGTTGTTAGGTGCTATAGAGACGGTATCCGACTCATAGCAACCCTATGTATAACAGGTGAAACACTGTATTGTCAGTGCTTCTCTGCTGCTCATAGGGTTTTCAATGGCAGATTGATTTTTGGGAGTGGATTGCTGGGTCCCTCTCCCAGTGTTAAGTGTAGTTAAGTGTCAGTTAAACTTCACCACAATGCAGGGAGAAATGTATTAACATATGTCAATTTACGTACGACAGGTGTCATAACCTGAGTTAATAAGTTGAAACTCTGGGACTTTTGATCGCAATTTCTTGATCTGCACCCCCTTGCCTTCCCATTCACTATGAAATACACTGACTAACGTTTGCCTCCTCGATTCTGCAAGGCATACCAACTTCCTTCTACTGAATTCTGTTTTTGGAGAAGCAGTGTGGGAGGGAGCCAGCTGGACTTTGTTTCCCGACAATAAGAGGCCCGGCAAGCTGATCTGCAGACGTTAGAGCCATTTCCCCACTATGAAAAGCAGGTGAGCAGGACCTCTCCCCACACACCTGAATTAGAAACTTGATTCTGCACTGTATTAGCTCCAGGACCTCAGGCTATCTGTAAAATGGGGATAATACTGCCCGCCCAATTTGTAGATGTGTGAACACAATGACGGAAACAATGAACGCAAAAGCTCCCCGCGCACGGGGCTGTTTTCTTCTCTCCCCCGGCCAAGTGGGTGTGAGAGTTAACGAAACTCTTGCAGGAAAGCAGGTCACCAAGTTCAGCCAGAACCTGACCTGCTGAAACCTGAAACTCTGGGAATGGCTAGGAAATTCGAGCGGCCCTCAGATCTCCTCCCTGACGACCCTCCCTGGACAATCGATGTGCGATCTGGCGTGCGCAGCTTCGTCCCTTCTCGCTGGCTCGCTTGCTCGCACAAACACCACCACCTAGGGCGAGGTCTTCACCCTCGGCTGCTGCTTCAGGCTTAGGGAGAAAGAAAACAAAAACAAAAACAAACAGGGAAAAAAGCCAGTCCCCAGAGGGCGTGCCGGCTGGTGGCGGCTGTCCACGTCCGCCCAGCCCCAGGGCCGCGCGGTCCGAGCCGGGTCCGCATCCTGGAGGGGGCCGCGCTCCGGGGGCCGCGCGGGCGGTGGGCGTGGCGAGCGCGCCGCCTTCCTGCCGGGCGGCCCCGCCGGGCTGCGCTGCGAGGGCGCCGTGCGCGCGCGGGGACCGACCGGGCGCGCGCTGGGCAGCCGGGCCCGCGCCGCGCCACCTCGTCCTCGCCCGGGGCCGCGGGCCGCCCTCCCCTCCGCTCCCCCGAGAGCTGCGCACCGCGGCCGGCCGCCCCGGCACCCGCGCCCGCGCCTGCGATCCCCGGCGGCCGGCTCCAGTCCGCCGGCGACATGAGCGGCGGCGGCGACGTGGTGTGCACCGGCTGGCTGAGGAAATCGCCCCCCGAGAAGAAGTTGAGGCGCTATGTGAGTGCGGGCGGTGGCGGGCGCGGCCGCCAAGGGTCGGGCGGGGGGCGCCCCGCGGCCTGGCGAGGGGCGCTGGCCCGGGGGGCGACGGGCGGCCGGGGGAGCGCGGGGCACCTGCACACCTGTCACAGGTGCGCCGCGAGGGGCGGGGCGCGGGCTGAGGCCGGAGCCCGGGCTCGGCGCCTCCCAGCCGGTCTCCGGGTGCCCTGGATGCGGCATCGAAGTTTGTGTCGATTGTTGTTGGAGACCCAGAGTTGATTCCCGGGGCTGGGGGACCACACTGACCCCGGGCGGATTCGGGCTGCGGGGCTGGGGGGTGGGCGGGGACAGGGGGGCGTCAGCGGTGGGGCCGCGCGCCCGGCCCTACAAAGGGCGAGGCGCGGCACCCCGCGCCCCGGCCCTTTCTCTGCCCGCCCCTCCCGGGTGGCCGCCGGCTTCCTTCCATCCACAGCCGCTGCATCACGGGCAGCGTCAGCGGCATGTGCAGCCCTTGTATTAAGTGACTCATTTGTTTGTCCCCCTCTTTCCTTTTTCTCCCGCAAGTCTCTCGCATGCTGCACCCCTCCCCTCCGCCCCACGATGGTGACACTGCAGTTTGGTCCGCTCCGGGTGGCCCGCGTTTTTGTGTTGTGCTGCCTGTGGTGCCTGGGGTCGGGAGGGATCAAGGTTTTCCGTGGCCAGGTGGAGCCACCCACAGTGTTTACTGACATTGTTGGGACAGCCTCTCCCCTCTAGGTGAGAAACTGGCAGCATCAGGGGAAGGTGGCACAGGCTGGTGCTTAGCGGCGAGGGGTTCTGGTCACTGCCACCCTGCCCCCCCCCACACACACACACGCCTTGTCTCGTGAGGTCAAAGTACAAGATGGTGCCAGTTACTGAGATTTGGATGGAATCGGTCCTGGGCTAGTGGCAGGAATTTAGAAATGAAAGTAAGGCTGCTAAAAGGCATCAGGGCCCCCTATCTCCTCCCTGCTCTCCTGCCGTGGAATGCCCTTGGTACGCGGGCTTGTGGTGCGGGACTCTCAGGAATCGCTCCCACCGCCGCCAAGGGAGCCGTGCCTTCCAGCTGCAGTGCATCAAGGGAGTTCTGAATAGACCCTGCCCTCTGGCAGCTGCAGCAGTGGCTGGCCATGGGGGACAGAAGCTTACCAGAGTTTCCTGTCTTGGCTCCCCAGATCAGAATCAAGGGACTTCTGGTCCCTGGACTGAGGAAGTGACATTCTGTTTTTCAAAGGAAGTGTTGTTGGGGAGTGCAAGTGTGTATGTCAGTGAAATCAAGCTCGCTCTTAGATCATTTGCTGGGGAAAATCTAAGGATTTAGCCCATGCCTTTTGAAAGTAGTTACAGATTTAACATGTAGTAAGGGTCATCTCAGTTTTAAAGTTCATTTCTAGGGTGTTGATGTAGCCAAAGTATTCTAATTACTAAGAAGGACAATTTTCTCTTGTTCAGGGTTATAGGATGTCATTAGAAAATTGAATAGTATTTTATTAGGGTTAAGGAGAGTGATTTGCTGTTAACATTTTAATAACTTTTTTTTAACAACTTTGAACAAAACAGCTTCTAAAAATTATCTATGAAAGTAGTTACCATCCCAGGTAGTGGACCAGTGTTCAGTAAAAAAAATGCAACCCTTAGTTTTCAAATTAGAACACTACCCCAAAGAACCTTGAAACTTTGTTTTTGAAACAAGTTGCAAGTAAGTTGACACTGTTTTTACATTGGACTGGTGACTGCTTCAGCTCTTATCACCTAGACTCTCTTTAATGACCCATTTCTTGGGATTTTTGTTTGAGAACAACTTTTAGCACAAAATAACCAAGTTTGGAGGCTTTTGTGGCAGGCACCTTTTTCACATTTGAACTACTTAGCACCCTAGAGTCATGTGATGACCTCAGCCTCTCTCTCTCACATATTCCCTGAGGCTCTATCCTGTAAGGCATCTGACCCAACCAGCAACAGCATTTCTCAAGCCATGCAGTGTGTTCCACTGGTATGGCTGGAAATCTCACCCTGTGGAAGTTCAGTTCTCCTGGTTAAAACAGCTAATCTGTGTAACCCTAAACTCCTGGGAGAACAGTTTGCTTTTGCATCTACTTTTCCTTTGAAAATCTCTGCAGTTCATTGCAAGTGAGATCTCAGCCAGTTCTCTCAGTTAGAGGCCCAAATTCATTAGAACCAAACTTAGAAGTATTCCCCAACACCACTGCTAAACATGAACCCCTAAATAGCTACTGCTTCTAGAACACCCAATGGGCATCTAGTATTGTTGATTGAAAATCTTCATTTTAAGGATGCATCAAAGTATAAGACCCATTAAGTTGTAGACTCAAATTTTACTAATAAAATAAGATTACTGCGTTAAAAAAAGAATGCAGCAAGCATCTAAGGTGGGGGAAAAAGTACTTTATGAAACTTAAAGCCATTTTTAAAAACCTACCTCATTTAACTTGGGAAGGGAGTAGTTATGGGGAAAAAACAACTTGGAAGAAGCTATGGCAAATGTTGTTAGGAATTTTCTTTTCCTCATCAGATGGTCTAATGATAAGAAGGTTTTAAAACCTAAGCAGGTATTTGCTGTGTGCCCTGGAGGAATAACAAAGAAAAAAAGAAGAAGATTGCAAAATGCTGAATATTACCCTGGATGCATCATGACATGGTTGCACTAGGAGGCTGTCAGGAAAAACAACTCTCCCATCATGCCCCAGTGTGTGTGTGTGTGTGTGTGTGTGTGTGTGTGTGTGTGTGTGTGTGTGCATATGCATGTATGAGCACATACACATGTGTGTAAAGCTTAAACAGGATTTTCTTGGGGAAAACATTTTACAACATACAGTGCACTATAGTTTTCTGTTACTGTGTTAAAAAGGTTTAGGGAAGAAGATTGGTGGCAGTGCTGCCCCCTAGTGGCTAATTTGAAGAAAGTTGTGTATTGATTGTAATGACAGCTGTATGAGAGAAACAGAAATTGTTTATTTTTATTTTATTTATTAAATAATTGATCAGATATATGTGTACCGGGTGCTGAATTAGTTCTTGGAATAAAAATCCATTCCTTTCATCTCAACAGATGACTTTGCCTTCTCCTTCACAAAGAATATTAAAGTGTTCAGAGAACAGCCCATCTGCACATACTCCAACCAAATTTCCAAATTTAAGTTGTATTTACATGGTTCCTTACATGGTCCCTTTCTTTTTTCTCTCTTCTTGAAGATGGGATACCTGCACCCTCTGAGCTGATCCTGCTGCCTGTACTGTGGATCATATTCTGTCCTTCTTCCTCAGCTGATTCTTACCCTTTCTGTCATTTATCTTCCAGTTCTCCACAGTACCCGTTCCTTTCCATTAACCCTTCAGCATAACGTCTTTTAACAGAGTTCTCCCTTTTTATCATTCAAACCCCGTCCTATTCACCATGTTTTTTTCTTTTCTTCAGGGCTAAACCTGTTAATGGGCTGGAACTTGGCTCAGTGGGTAGAGTGCTGCGCTGTAGTCTCTGAGGTCCTGAGTTCAATTCCCAGTGCTGCAAAAATGGGAGAAGGACCTGGCAATCCACTCCCAAGGCAATCCCGAAACAGTCAGCCATTGAAAACCCTATGAGGGTCGCTATGAGTCGGATACCGACTCGACGGCACCTAACAACAACAAAACCTGTTAATGGTTGTTTTTACAGCCTTCATTTCTCCCACCTCCTCAGTCAGCTCCAGCCCAAACCCACCTTGTCATTTCACCAAAACTGTTCTCACAAAGGCACCAAATTCAGAGTTTGATATTTTTTACTTCTCTTTTTAATTAATCTCTTTACTAATTGGTCATAGTTGACTACTTTCTGGCTTGAAACATTTTCCTCTTGTCTTGAGTGATACCATTTATGTCTTTTTTTTCTCCTCTGGCTGTTCCAGACTGACCTCCTTTAGCCACTCCTTAAAGGTGGGAGCTCCTTTATAATAATGGCTCCCAGTCAACACAGACTCACCACACTTAAAACTAAGCTCTTCATTGGTGTCTTCGTCACTCCACATCTGCTCAGTAAATGATGCTGCTAACCACACTTGCTCAAATGAGAAACTTGAGAATCACTGACTCCCTGTCACCTGCTATCCCACATCTAATCTTTCTTCAAAACTTGTTAGAGCTGTCATGTAAATATCTTTGCTATCCACTTCTCCATTGCCACTGCTATGGCCTTCAATACTGGTTAACATTTTTAAAGTCATCTACTGAGCCATATTCTGTGCCAGGTACTATACCTAGACCATTGATTTCTTAATTTAGCTCTTTCAGCTGTGTATGAGTGGAAGTGTTTTGCCCAAAATCATCTAGCTTTATCCTGAGGGGTTTTTTAATTAAACATTTTTATTTTGAGGTAATAATAAATAAACATCTGGTTAAAAGAAATAGTAAAGACAGATCCATGTACCCCTTTATCCAGTTTTCCCTCGCTGTAACATCTTACAAAACTATAGTAAAATATCACAGTCAGATACTGACAGTGATTCAGTCAAGATACACAATGTTTCCATCACTGTAGGATCCCTCCTGTTGTACTTTTGTAGTCACATCCACTACCATCCCACTCCACCTAATATCTTCTCTATTTTTGTAATTTTGTCATTTCATGATAGATGGATAGACTTATGCAATTTGTAACTTATTGAAATTGGCTTTTGTTCATTCATAATCTCTGGAGATTCAGCCAAGTTGTTGCATGTATCAGTAGTTGATTACTTTTTATTGCAAAGTAGTATTCCATGGTATAAAATAGTTTAACTATTCACCCATTAGTTTTAATTTACATTTCTCTTATGGCTAATGATGTTGAACGTCTCTTGTCATATGATTATTTGCCATCTGTATGTCCTCCATGGTTAAATTGCTCAAGTCTTTTGCCCATTCTCTATATGGATTATTTCTTGATAGTGTTAAGTTTTAAGAGTTCTTTGTGTGTTCAAGATACTAGTCTTTTGTTGACTATGTGGTTTGCAAATAGATTCTCCCCTTCTGTAACTTGTCTTTTCATTCACTTATCAGGATCTTTTAAAGAGCAAATGTTTTTAATTTGGATGAAGTTTAGGTTTTTTTTAATTTTTCCTTTTATAGGTTATACTTTCTTGGGGTCAACTCTAAGAACTCTTTGCCTAGCCCTAGGTCCTAAAGATTTTCTCCTGCCCTTTTTCTAAACATTTTATAGTTTTCTGTTTTTCCTTCAGGTCTATGGTCTTCTTTGAGTTAATTTCATTTATATAAGACATGAGACTTATACTTAAGGTGTTTTGTTTTGTTTTGTTTTTGTCAGTGGATGCTCAGATGTTCCAGCACCATTTGTTGACAAGGCTACCCTTCTTCCATTAGAATGCCTTTTCACTTTTGTCAAAAGTTAATTGGGTATATTTATGCAGATCTCTTTCTGGATTCTCTCTTATGGTCCATTGTTCCATGTGTCTGTTCCTCTGCCAATACCACACAGACTTGTGAACTATAGCTATATGGTAAACCTTGAAATCTGAGTCTTCCATTTAATTCTTTTTAATTGGCACATAAAAATTGTACATATTTGTGAGATACCACATGGTGTTTTTATACATGCATACATTATGTAAAGTTCAAATCAGGGTAAACATACCGGTCTGCTCAAACATTTACCATTTCTTATAGTGATTCCAAATTCTTCTAGCTTTTTAAGAATATATAATAAATAGTCATTATCTATAGTCACACTACTCTGCAATATAACACTTTATTCTCTTTTTCAGTGTTTTCCCTATTCTACTCCCCTTGGCTTTCAGCACAAATCTTGGAACAATCTGGTTTATGTCTTTAAAAAAATGTCCTGCTGGGATTTTGATAGGAATTGCATTAAACTTTTGCATCAGTTTTGTAAGAAATGAGATCTTTACTATATTGAGATTTCTAGTCCATGAATTTATATTTATATGTTCCTTGATTTAGTTCATTAGTCTTGTATGGCTTTCAGCATATAAATCCTGCTTATGTTTTCATGTTTTGTTATATTTCTACCAAAGAATTTCTTTTTTTTAACCGTTGTAAAGGTATCATGTTTTTATTTCAGTGCCTACCTGTCCATGCTAAAATAGAAAGGCAATTGATTTCTGTGTTTCTTGTATCTTATGATCTAAACTCAGTTGTTCTAAGATTTCTAGGGGGAGGACCTTTGAAACTTTCTATATGGACTGTGTTAGACAGCTTTCTGTTGTTACAACACATCTGAGATAATCATCTCATAAAGAGAAAACAGTTATTTTGGCTCATACTTTGTAGGCTTCTGCCGTGGTCAGTTGGCCTCACTGCCTTTGGGTTTGTGGCGAGACGGCAAGCACATCATGGTGGGAGCACTTGGTAGAGGAGGCCTGTTTACTTCATGGCTGAGAATGAAAAGAGGGAAGGAAGGGATTGGGATCCCAGCACCTCCTTCCAGGACTCGCTCCCCATGACTGGAAGACCTCCTACTAGGCCGTATGTCTTTAAATCTTCACCACCTTCAAGTCATGCCAATCTGGGGACTAAGTCATTAACCCATGGCCCTTACGAGGACATTTATGGGGGATGGAGGTTTAGCTCAGCTGTTAGAATGCTTGCTTAGCATGCACAAAGCTCTGAGTTCAATCTCCAGCACCAATAAAAAAGGTGGGGTAGGGGAAGACGTTTATGACCTAAACTGTAGCATAGACAATCTGTCATTTTCAAATAAGGGCAGTTTTATGCCTTTCTTTCCAATCTGTATGTCTTTTATTTCCTTTTCTTGCCTTATTACATTGGCTAGATTTTTCAGTGAAATGGCAGTGTTGAAAGTGTAAATCCTTGCCTTTGACCCAATCTTATGGGAGAAGTCATTTCATCTTTCACTAGTAAGTGTAATGTTAACGGTAGGTTTTTTGTAAATACTCCTTATCAACTGAGGAGGTTACCACTCTATTTTTCTGAAAGTTTTTGTCATGAATGGGGGTTGAATTTTGTCAAGTGCTTACTCTGCATCACTTGATATGATCTTGGAATATTTCTTCTTAGGCCGGTTAATGTGATGGTTGACACTGGTTGAGTTTCAAATATTATAACAAACTTGAATATGTGGAATGAACACGAGTTGGTTGTAGTTTATAGTTATTTTTGTATATTGCCAAATTCTGTTTGCTAATATTTTGTTTACAACTTTTGCCTTTGTTATTTTGTTAAGATTTTTGTGTCTGTATTCATGAAGGATATTAATCTGTAGATTTCTTTGTACTGTCCTTATCTGGTTTCAGTATCTGGGAAATAACTAGCTTCAAAAAATGAATTTAGACATGTACCTTTCTCTTTTGATTTCTGGAAAAGATTGTGTAGAATTGATGTAATTATTTAAACATTTGGCAGCATTCTGTAAATGAAACCATCTTGGCCCAGAAATGTCTTTTTTTTTCTCTCTCTCTTTGGTGCTTGGGATTGAACCCAGGGCCTCACACATGCTAGGCAAGTACTCTACCACTGAACTATGAGCTCCAGAAATGTCTTTTTAAAAGCTTTTTAAAATTATAAATTGAATTTCTTTAATTGTCGTAGAACTAGTCAATTGTTTATTTCATATTGAGTGCATTATAGTAGCTTTTTGTTTAATTGGTCCATTTGCTGGGTGCAATGGCACATGCCTATAAACCCAATGACTCAGGAGGTCGAGGCAGGAAAATAGCAAGTTCAAGGCCAACGACAGCCCCTGTACCTTAGACAGACTGTGTCTCAAAATAAAAAGTAAAACAGGCGCAGCGCGGTGGGCTGTAATCCCAGTGGCTTGGGAGGTGGAGGCGGGAGGATCACAAGTTCAAGACCAGAGGTAGTCTGTGTAACTTAGCGAGACCCTGTCTCAAAAATTTAAAAAAAATGAGCTGGGGGCGCTTCTCAGTGGTCCAGCACTTGCAAAGCATGCAGGCGCGAGGCCATGGGATTCAACCCCCAGTACTGCAAAAAAATAAATAAAAATAAAAAATGAAAAAAAAAAAGTAAAACAAACGGGCTGGGAATACAGCTCAGTGGTAGAGCACTTGAAAGTATGTGTGAGGTCCTGGGTTGGTGGGGGAAGAGAGATAGGGGGAGGAAGGAAGAGGAGGAGGAAGAAGGAGGAGGAGGAGAAGAGGAGAGGAGAAAAAGGAAGGAAAAGAAAAGAGCAAAGGAAAGAGGGCGGGAGGAAGGAAGGAACAGAAAAAGGAGGAGGTGGAGGAGGAGGAGAAGGAAGGAAGGAGGAAGGACGGAAGGGGAGAGAAAAGAAATTGGTCCGTTTCACCCAAGTTGTCAAATATGTGTATGTAAAATTGTTGAAATAGCCCTTGTTATCCTTTTGATGCCCACAGAGTCTATAGTGACATCCTCTGCTTTATTCCCGTAATTGGTAACCTATGCCTTTCATCTCTTTTTGTCAGTCTTGCTAAAGAGTTGTCAATATTATTGATATTTTCAAAGAACCAGTTATTTGTTTCACCTATATGAATTTGTCGGGGGACAAAAACATTGACTACATTGCAATGAGGTTACTTGTTAAATTTTCTAAAAAGTAAATTTACAAAGTCTGGCCATCATTAGAAAATACGGATAGTATTAAAGTGCGACTGAAATTTACCTGTAATTTCATTAACCTTAACTTTTTCTTTAGATATTTCTTCTCAGCAGAGAATGTGAATGTAAGAAATATAATTTAGTTGAATAATTTAATCAAATAGTCATGTGCCCAGCACCTAAGTTCTGAAATTATAAAGAAAAGAAAGAAAAACCTTCCTGGAGAGGTAGCCCTGGGTACAAGGTAGCTGAAAGAGAGGCTTTCCAGGAAGCAGGACCACTCAGAGTAGAGGTGGGGCAGCAAGGACTACACAGTGGTCCACAGACTGAAAATAAGAATTGCTCTGCGTTCAGTGTGATGGTGGGGTTGTAGGCTCTGAGCTGCGGCTCCGTAGGCAAGAGAGAACGTCTGGGCTATAAGGACAAAGGAGAGGGAGGTCTTCAGAAACTAGAGTGAGTTCAAGATTATTTCCATATCATCCTAGACATCCAGGGCAGTGGATTATTTGAGTATTTAAGTAAATGTTCTGTCTGGTACCAATTCCTGGTTCAGACAACCAGATGGAAATTATTTTTAGAAGCTTTCTGTTGTGTGGTCCTAATCACTGGATTAAGTCTTTGTGCCCACATTAAAGAGACGACTCTAACCCAGGGCCATTCTCCTGAGCTTCTTGTCACTAACATTAGATCAAAACTCAACCTTTGGAAGCAACCCATGTGTCCATCAGCAGATGAATGAACAAAGAAAACATCAGGCATACATACAATGGAGTATTAATTAGTCTTGAAGAGGAAGAAAATGTTGACAGTTGACTACAGTACAGACAAACTTTGAGAGCATTATGCTAAGTAAAATTGTTGTTAGGTGCTGGGGGTTCAGGTCTGACTCATAGTGACCCTGTGTACAACAGAACAAAACACTCCCCCACTGTGCCATGCCTAGCACTATGTCAGTGATTCTCCGGGTTTCCAATGGCTGAGTATTTTGGGCTTGTTAACAGGAGTGAGCTGCCAGGTCCATCTTCCATTTTTGCGGTGCTAGGGATCAAACCCAGAGTCTCAGCACAGGGCAGCACTCTACCAACTAAGCTAAACCCCAGTTGTGTATTGTGTGACTGTATATATATTATATAATTCCACTTTTATGAGATACCTAGAGATACAATTTACAAGTAGTTAAGACAGTAAATTTTATATCCTGTGTGTTTTACCACAACTTAAAAATCTTCTGTGTGCCATGGCGCATGGGAGACTGGTGCAAGAAGGTTGTGAGATCAAGGTCCAAGGCAGCCTACGCAAGTTAGTGAGACCCAACCTCAACATAAAAATCCTAAAAGGAGCTGCACATGTGGCTCGGTGGTAGAGCACTTGTCTAGTGTACATAAGGCCCTGGGTTCAACTTCCCAGCACTAAAAGAAAAATAAATAAATAAATAAATAAATAAATAAATAAATAAATAAATATAAAATCATCATTTGGTAAAGGTTAGTAATTGGCCCTTCTAATATTTCCAACCCAGTAGAAAAGACAGGATCAGGATGAATTCACCCAGCGTTGAATTATTATGGACTATTCTGTATGGGCTGGGATTTAGCTCAGTTGGTAGAGCTCTGCGCTGCAGTCTCTGAGGTCCTGAGTTCAATTCCCAGCACCGCAAAAATGGGAGAAGGGCCTGGCAATCCACTCCCAAGGCAATCCCGAAACAGTCAGCCATTGAAAACCCTATGAGGGTCACTATGAGTCGGATACCCACTCGACAGCACTTAACAACAACAACAACAACATTCTGTCAGCAACATCTGAGGATGAGGGGCAGTGAAGTAACACAAAGCAGGAAAGCGTGCCTCCTGCTACTTCCCTGGACGAAACAACTCTGGTGTTGCTTTCGATCTCCGGCTGGCCTTTCTCTAGCTAGAAGAGAACATAGTGGGATTTGGTAACCTGGGGCTTATGAGAAATGCGTAGAAGTATAGGTTCCTAAGCAGGCTTTTGCCCATGTCCAAATAAATTTTGTCAGGTGTTTACAGGGAATATGTTTTATCCTTTCCCTTTCCAGGGGAGTAAATCAGTACTTAACCCTGCCTTCAAGGAATCTGCAGACTAGGGAGACCAGAAGTACACATGTGAAACAGAATGATGCCCTTATATGGAGTTATGTGAGCCAGGCAATCAGTTGTGTGAAAGCGAGAGCTCTGGATCGGAAAGAAGATGGAGGAGCTTCCTGCAACAGGAGCCAAGACCTGAGTTGGACTCAAAAGATCAGGAGCTGGGAAGGAATAGAGCATGCAGAGTGGGAAAGATGTAGTTCACAGGGGGCGTCCAGAGTGTTGGAGTCTATAGGAGAAAGTCTACAGGAGAAAACAGAGTGAGAAGTTGGCGTGCTAAGTAGAGAGCTGAAGGGAATATTCCATAAAAGGGCTGAGGTGAGGGATGACATCTACTACGGAAGAGCGTCACCCTCGCTCAGTAAGTCTCTGCCTCACAGCCAGCCACTCCTCTGATGTGAAATGTCAGTGGTATGTTGACCCTGTTTATCATCAGAAGACTTCTCAGTGTTTCAGGACCTTTGGATCCTTGAGCAAATGACCTAATTCTCTGATCCTACTTCCTGGTCTGTAAAATTGGAATAATGCTTCATACTTCACTGGGTTTAAGAATTTACCAGAATAATGTTAAAAGCAATCACAGCACAATGTCTAGCACAGAGTAGGTACCCGTATTTAGTATTAGAGGAGGTAGTGGTAGGGGATGATGCTGATTTATACTTTTTAAACATTTCATAGGAACTCTGAACATGAGCATGGGTATCCTCACATCCCTTTCAGATTGGGGCCAGACTGAAGTTTACACTACCAGAACGGAAGTGAAATCCCCAAGCTAGATATTACACTACATTCTAGGGAGTTAAGTCTTCCTGAAAGAACATCTTGAGAGTCCTCCATTCTCACATAGGGAAGTGCAGCTACATAGTGATTTGCCTGAAGCTGTGAGTTCACCCCGTTGGGTGGGAAATGTGCATGTGCCGGGGGATTTGAAAATAGATGTGTGAGATTCCTTTTCTTTTTTCTTTTTTTTTTTTTTCTTTTGTGGTACTGGGGTTGAACCCAGGGCCTCACGCTTGCATGCTTTGCAAGTGCTGGACCACTGACTGTACCTCCAGCCATTTTCTTACTTTTTGAGACAAAGTCTTGCAAAATTACACAGATTGCCTCTGGTCTCGAACTTGCAATCCTTCTGCCTCTGCCTCCTGAATCGCTGGGATTATGGGCGTGTGCCACCACACCCGGCATGATGTGTGAGATTCTGGAGCCTCTGATTAGGAGTGGTTTAAAAAGCCAAACCTTCCTGGGAAGTGGAAACGCTTCAAACTCCACTCAGAGCTCCCCCCAGTTGGGCTCCTCCAAAGTGAGCCCTCTTCTGGGCTTGCTTCTAAGGCGCTTTTTCACTTCTAGTATGGTGTCCTCACATCAGCCTTCTGTTGGTTTCCTTTTTCTAGATTATGAGCACTTTACGAGTGAGTCAAGCATCTCTCTTTGAGGTTGGTGCAGGTGTGGTGCCACTTGTCAGGCACCAGCTATAAGCAAGGGACTTTCAAAGTCATTGTCATTTATTTATTATAATTGCCCCTCTTCCCAGAAACATTGAAAGTACTTCTCCATGTCACCAATTAGCCTTCTAGACATGGTTTTTAATGGCCACATAAGCAGAATGACATAACACAGACCTTCTCAAGTGTGTGTAATGAAAGGACACTTTAGATGTTTTCACATTCTTAATGTTGAATTATTCTTTTTTGCCAAAATATGTATAAACAAAAACAAGGTGTTATAAACGTGTACATATAGCTCCCCCACAATTACAAAACCAAAGCAAATTTACAAATTAAATATAAAGCTTCAAAACCAATTTAATTCATATTAATATTAGTAGACATTTTGCTGAAAATAAATTGGTGCTTAAAATGTGAAAATGGCACTTATTCCTTTGGAGCCTTCTGTTCTGCATCTCATTCTTTTCTCCCACCGTGTGTATGTGCTTGAAATGTGGTGAATAGTTGATTTCTGTGGAGATTAGGCTGTTCCCTGATCTAAATTACTCCAGACTGTATGAAATAATAGCTTTCAGGCTGTGTCTTGCCCTGAGTGACTCCATTTTACAGAACAGCAGTCTGCTCCATTTTGACTGTAAATGCTGAGGCAAGGTAACTCTGTATCTTGTTTGTTCAAGTAAAGAATTGCCATCTGTCCAACACAAATCAGGAGGCACAGACTGACAAATAACTTATTTATGCAAATATTAACACCTATGAAGTTATATCAAGTCAGAAACACACAGACCCATGGGCATATGAAGAATATATCAGAAGGACCAAGCTGTGAACTTATTGGCTACTCCAGTCCAACAAGTGAGGCAACCTCCTCACCTGGGTCATATAAAAGGAGGGTCACCTCACTCTGGGACGCAGTAAGGTCCACCAGTTCATCATCCGACCACCCAGGCATGTGTGTTGGGATTGACAGGAGATGAACTCCCGACTCTGCTCCCAGGGCTTCAACTCAGCTTCATCCTCCTGTATGACACAATCCACTTAAATTGCCATTCATTTGGACCCAGCTCTGTGCCTTAAATAAGCTCTGCACCTCACCTTGGGCTTGACCTGACTCTGTATCTTGCCTAGAACTATCCCTGAGCCGATCTGGTCTAAAACTGCAACAGCTCTATGACTGAGCTCATTGATATCTTATCTCATCACCTGCAGTGACTCTCTTCATCTGTATCAGCTTCCTGCTTTTGTGTACAGTAAGCCCTCTTTGAGCCCTGCTGCCTCTTTAACCTTTTAATTGCCATTCTGTAGCATATATATATATATATATATATATATATATATATATATGTATATATATACATACATACATACATACATACATACACAGATGGATGGATAGATATCGATATATACTATATTACTATGTGAAATGTAATGTGTCATCTGAGAGTTGATATTAGTAATTAAGATTGGAATAAAAGAACCTGTTATTGCCAATAGCCATTAACCATCAAGTGAAATCAAGAGTACTTGGCAAATTAATGCCAGCGAAATTGATGTAACTTGTGAGTTTATTGTTATTCAATAAATTCTAAAAAAATCAGTAAATAAATAAATTCTGACATTACAGAAAGACAAACATGTTCATTTATGTTTCTAACATAGCGTGCTCAGAACGATTTCTATAGCAAGCCATTTGGCTTTTAACTGGTATGATCATATTATATACAGTCGTCTGTTCTTTCTCACTAGTTATGAGTGTATATGAAGTAAAGAACTTAGTACCCGATATCAGTAAGATTTAAAATGCAGTTTTAACAATAAAGGAGCAGCATTCACTTCTAAGATTATCCTTCAGATACCTGCATCTATGCTAATATATATATATATATTTTTTTAAATCACCCTTGAGAGGAAAACTTCAAAACCGGATTTTTTTTTTCTTTTTTTCTTTTTTTCCCCAGTACTGGGTGATTGAACCAAGATCCTCGTGCATGTGAAGCAAGTGTTCCGCCATTGAGCTGCATCCCCAGCCTCTTTTTGTTTTTCTGGGTTTTTTTTTTTTTTTTGTGTGTGTGTGTGTGTGTGTGTGTGTGTGTGTGTGTGTGTGTGTGTGTGTGTTTTGAGACAGGGTCTCACTCAGTTGCACAGGCTGCCTCTGGCCTTGAGCTCGTGATCCTCCTGCCTCATCCTCCTGCGTTGCTAGGATTACAGGAGTATGCCAGGGCACCTGGCAAAAAAATATTTTTGGAGTGTATTTGCAGATCCCTGAGGATATGTTTTTTGATCCTATTTTTTTAAAAATCCCCAAATAATTCCAAAAACATGGACTCTGCGGTTAGCCCTGGATTGGAATCCAAACTATGTGCTTTGTGGGCTTGGCAAGTTTCTTAGTCTTTCTGAGCTTTAATTTCCTATTAATGGAGATTAACAGTAACTTTAATCAGTTGAATAGTTGTAGCTCAGAGGAATGCAGATGGCAATCATTGCCTAGTCAGAACTGGCAGTGTGCTTTGATAAAATCTCCCTTCTCCTCCATGGGGCAGATCCCTTGATGATACTTTGGGTGGAATGTACAACCTTCTGATCACTTTGGATTATTGAAAGTCCACCATTGAAAAATTTCAGTGTAGCCGGGTGTGGTAGCACATGTCTGTAACCCCAGCAACTCGGGAGGCAGAAGCAGGAGGATAGCAAGTTTGAGACCAGAGGCAGTCTGCATAATTTAGCGAAATCCTGTCTCAAAAAACAAAGAAATGGTCTGGGGGTGCAGCTCAGTGGTCCAGCACTTACAGAGCGTGCAAGCACGAGGCCCTGGGTTCAACCCCAGTACTGGAAAAAAATAATAAAAAATAATAAAATAATTCTAGTGTATCTAATCTGTTACTGACCAAATTGGTAGCTCTGCGGATTTGGAAGGTAGATTTGGTTGACTTTTTCTGCTGCTCTTTCCCATTCCTCCTTTTGGAGTGTGGGGGAGGGGAGACAGTCTCTGATACTTCCTCCCACATTCTTCTAGGTTCCTGTTGTTCAAGAATGTAGGGATGAACAATAAGGTAAGGCACAAGGACAAGCGCCTCTTAAGTGGCTGCCACTGTGTCCTCCTTGATAGCTTCCTGGTCCCCTGACCAACCCTGCCTACACGTGTACTCCCCACCCTTGCACATTCTTTGGAGGGTGAGCTTCCTCACTGTGGGGTCTCCAGAACTGGGGAAGAAGAAATTGTTAGCAAGTTCTTTCCATCTCTTCCGAGCCATCTCTTCACTCAGGGGACTCTTGTCTATGCCAGAGAGTAGGGTAACAGCATTGCTGCCCATTCTTGTTCCATTTCCCCTTCTTCTGTCCTGATTGGCACAGGGAAGATCTGTAAGTCAACTGCCTAAGCAAATATGTACCAACCATTGCAATTTTTAGCCCTTTCTCCCTAGCCCTTTCTTTTCTTTCTTTTCCCCTAATCTCTGTAACTGATTATCTTAAAACTCACTAGGCAAAGTATCCAAAATTCCCTTTCCTAAAAAGTCCTACCTGGGGTTTAGCTCAATTGGTAGAGTGCTGCTCTGAAGTCTCTGAGGCCCTGGATTTGATCCCCAGCACCACAAAAACAGAAGGATGTGGCAATCCAGTCCTGAAGCAATCCCGAAATAATCAGCCATTGAGAACCTTATGAGAGTCACCATGAGTTGGACCCAACTTGATGGCACCTAACAACAGGAAGTCCTAGATTTTTCCTAGCCCGGTTTACTGATTGCTCTCTTTATCTGGGCAACTCACCTCCTCTCCGTCTTTAGCTATGGGTTCTATTTACCAACTGTGGAGCAACTAGGAAAGTCCCACTCAACATAATTACCTTATAGGTTACTGTGATGTTAAATGTGATAATGCCAGAGACATTGTAAATACTCTATAAACAATACCTATTACAATTATTCCAGTGCCAAATTTATTCGACTCTTCTGTTCTCGGATGTTTACATACTTTACTATTTACTTGTAGTGCTGGAGATTGAACCCAGGGCCTCATGCATGCTAAGCACATGCGCTACCACTGATTTACAACCTCTCTCCTCCACTGTTTCAATTAATGTTGTCATGATCTTTAGAGCAAAGACTTTTATCCTTAAGACAGATTCCTATAAATGAACTTTCTAATTCAAATGGTACAATTATTCATACATCCTATCAAACTGACTTTTAGAAAAGATAAAGTTTTGCTTTCCATGATTATTCTTTGGTACTAGAAATTATAATTTTTTAAAAATACTTGACAATTTGATTTAGATTTCTTTGATTGCTACCGAGTTTGAATATATTTTCATGTATTATCAACTCATTTTTTTAGAAGAAATTGTTTGTTGAGATGTAGGTATTTTGTGATATAGGTAACTAATACAGTTGGGAAGACTGAGTGGCTTAGGGTATTATAAAAAGAGAACTTGGAATGACTTAAAGAGGGAGTCTCCAGCAGGAGGGAGGGACCAGTGACCCAACCAGATGTTCCTGTTCATGTAGAGGTTCAGTTTGAGACCTTTTTAGTTGTGATGGCCAGTAACAGATTAGATACACTGAAATTTTGATCTTTATTCAGTTTCAAGGCCTGCCTCAAATGTCACCTCCTTGGCAGTGCTTCCTGATTTCCTCCTGAAGGAGATTTGTCTTCCCATCATATCCTGCCACACCTCTCTACAGCAATTAGGGCACTACAGGGTGACTGTTTTTAGATGTCTTTCCATTTAATTAGGTGAACTCAGGGGCAGCCACTTTTCTGACCCAGCCTGTGGCCCATGGGCACTCAAGCAGGAGATAAGATTGTGGAAAATGTTGCAGGAAAGTGGAATAGAGTGATTAATTCCACTTAGAATGGGGCAGTGTCAGAAAAAGCTGCAGAGAACATAGCGATTGAGCTGAGATTTGAAGAATGAATAGAAATACATCAACAAATGGAAAAAGAATGTTTCAAATGAAAACAGCTTAACAAAGGCCTAAAAATGCCGGTACATGGATGTTGAGCAAAAGTGTATGGATGGGGAGGGATACAAAATAAGGTTCAGGTGACTCCTTTCTGTTCTTCCTAGTATACCTGTTTTCATTACCTTTGTTCACCATGATTGCTTTGCTTTGCCTGGAGTATCTTCTCTCTCCCTTGACTGCCTGGACTTTATTAGTTATTCCAAAAATACTATTATGTGCCATGCAGCAAGGGGGAAAAAAACTGGTTCATGGAAAGCTCTGAATGGCAGCATGAGAATGTTAGTTCCACACTGGAAAGCTAGGCAAAGGAATAATCTATCCAAATTCCTTTTGGACTGCCCCAGTTCTTCCCAAGAACCGAAGCATTTTCTATTACAACATCTGAGATAGAATAAATACTTAACAATGAAGAGTGCTACAATGTATTTAGTTACTTAGGATAGACATTTCTTACAAACTCGGCTTGGACAGAGAAAACAGTTTTACATTTTTCTGTAACTGTTCTCCTTCTTCTAAGTTTTCATGTATTGTCCTAGTTACCCTTGCTTCATGATAAATCTTTGGCCATAAAAAAAAATCATGCTTGAAATTGGGCATGGTGGTGCACAAGAGGCAACTCAAGAGGCTACAGCAAGTACAACGCCAGAGGCGGCCTGTGTTACTTAGTGAGACCCTGTCTCAAAAAGTAAAAAATGGGCTGAGGGTGCAACTTAGAGTTGCTGGTAAAGTATGCATGGGGCCCTGAGTTCAACCCTTAAGGACTGAAAAAAAAATGCTCAAAATTTAGTGGCATAAAACAATTGTATTTTGCACACAGATTCTGTGGGTCAGGAATTCAGACAGCATACCAGGAACTTATTTGTGCTCCCAGTATCCAGGGTCTCAGCTGGGAAGGCTTGAACCACTTGGGCTGACTTGATTTCTGGGAGCTGGATTTCTGGGAGCTGGAATCATCTGACACGACTGTGTCACATACCTGTCACGTAGGCTGGGGGCCTTGAAGTCGCCGCTCAGCTGGGGCTGTTGACTGGTATACCAACACGTGGCCTCTGCATGAAGCCTGGGCTTCCTCAAAATATACATTCTCTCAAATAATAAGGTGGACTTCTGACATCGTGGCTCAGGGACTCCAAGAGCGAGTGTCTTAATGGCTAGGATGGAAACTTCATGGCCTTTTAAAATGACCTAGCCTGAGAAGTTGTGTGCTGTGACTTATGTGTGTGTGTGTGTGTGTGTGTGTGTGTGTGTGTGTGTGTGTGTGTGGTACTGGGGGTTGAACCCAGGGCCTCTCACTTGCATGCTCTGCAAGTGCTGGACCACTGAGCTGTACCCCCAGCCCATGTTTTTACTTCTTTTGAGACAGGGTCTCGCTAAATTACGCAGACTGCCTCTGGTCTTGAATTTGCGATCCTCCTGCCTCCACCTCCCAAGCCACTGGGATTACAGGCGTGCGCCACTGCACCTGGCTGTGCTGTGAATTTTATCATGCTTTATTGGTTGAAGGAGTCACAAGTCCCTTTGCATTCAAGGAAAGGGAACATAGACTTTCAACCTTCTGGTAGATAGAGTGTCAATGAATTTGTGGCCTTTTTAAAAGAAACTGCCACAATGTTTTTCAGGATAAATAGTTGTCTATGAGTCTTTTCACAATTCAACTTCCTCATCAGGGCTCTTTGAGTAAATACTTCATCTTTCAACATTCTGCCCACTTCCCATTTTCCACTCCCAAATCTTCTTTGATTGGAGAGGGAATGTTGTCTTCATTATCTGTCTCCAATTCCTCATCAGCTGAAAACAAATGGCCGTTCGTTGATACTTAGTCTTTTTACAGACTGCTGGAGGAGAGTGCTTACTATGATTTTGTGTTAGAAGAGGGTATCTATGAGGATGTCTATATGACACCTATGTGGCATCCTCTACTTCATTGCCTAATACACAATGTATCCTGGAGTTATCTACTGAGTTGTGCTAATGCTTTCTGCCTTTGGGAGTCATGTGCAGGAACCCACTGTGGAGGTGGTGCGGGACATTTGTCTGAAAATCTGTATACGCTGGGACGACAACGTCATCATCGTCGTCGTCTTCTCCGTCGTCGTCGCCTTCTTCTTCTTCTTCTTCTTCCTCTTCCTCTTCCTCTTCTATAGCTTTGTTAAGGAATAATTCACATACCATAAAAGTCACCATTTAAAGATGTACATTCATTGTTTTCAGGATATTCACAAAATTGTACAACTAACATCACTGTCTATTTCCAGAACATTCTTACTATAATAGGAAACACCATTCCCATTAGGTCACTCTCCTTTCTCCCTCCCTGCAGCCCCTGGAAACCATGCTTCTGCCTTCTGTGTTTGCGGATTTGCCTATTCTGAACGTTTTACATAAATGGAATCACAGAATATGTGGCTTTTAGATCTGGGTTCTTTCACTTAACACAATGTTTTCTAGGTTTATCCATGTTGTGGCATGTATGAGTACTTCATTCCTTTATATGACTGGATAATATCCAATTGTATGGATATATCACATTTTATTTATCATTCATCAGTTGATAGACATTGGGTTGTTTTCACATTTTGACTATTATGAATGATGCTGCTGTGAACATTTATGTACAAGTGTTTGAATGGACACGTGTCTTCAGTTCCCTTGGTTATATGTCTAGGAATGGAGTTGCTGGGTCATGGGGTAACTCTAACTTTTTTTTGTAACTACCCAACTGTCTCCATTTTTTTGTTTGTTTGTTTCTTTTGTTTTGTTGTGGTACTGGAGGACTAACCCAAGGCCTTGTACATACTTTGCAAATGCCCTACCACTAAGCCATAACCCCAACCCCCTTTTTATTATTTTTATCTTGAGACAGGGTCTTGCTAAGTTGCACAGGCTGCCTCTGGCCTCGAACTAGCTATTCTCCTGCCTCTACCTCCTGAGTCACTGTAATTACAGGCGTGGCTTCCATGCCTTGCTTGTCTCCATTTTTTTGGTCAGAAGAATATAACCGTATACTATTTTTGTACTTAGAAATCGATTTTAAAATACTTTTAAAATGGCACATCAAGTATTATAGCGATGCTAAGAAGAATCTAGCCTGCAGCCATAGCCATGTGGCATCCGATCCTGTCAGGTCTTAGAAGTTAAGCAGGGTCAGGCCTGGTTAGTACTTGGATGGGAGACCACCTGGGAACACCAGAAGCTGTAGGCTTGGGAGAAGGACCTGGCAACCCCCTCCCAAAAAAATCAATCTGCCACTGAAAACCCTATGAACAGCAGAGAAGCACTGACAATAGTGTTTCCCCTGTTGTACAGAGGGTCGCTATGAGTCGGATACCGACTCGACAGCACCTAACAACAACAGCAACAATAAGAATCTATACCCAGGTTTGATGATATTCTCTGAAGCTTGCCTAATTTTTTTATAAAGTTAAAGAAGTAAATCAGCAAATGAGTTGCTTCCTTTTTCTCTCTAAAAGAAAATATGGAGAAGAACATTGACTTGTTCTTCATGTCGATTGTTCTTCATGTCAATCTCAGATGTTTCTCCAAAATGAAATGTTATCTTCTGTGTAGGGTCTCAGAGCATGGGAACAAGAGCTCCTTCCTAGCACTCAAACACATCCTGCCAAGGAACTAGTAGCAGACATACATCTTTCCTACTAGATTGGGAGGACGCTGAAAGCAAAGACTTGGTCCTGTACTCAGGTTTGTACCACTGGTCTAGCATATGCCTAATATATACTCATTAAATATCAATTTGAGTTATAATATCAACTTTTTTAAAGTTTTCAAATTCATTTTAAGAAGAAAAATCTTTTCTGATCAGGGCATCCCTAGTTTACTTTTCTGTTCTGTGGAGTTTCTCAGTCTTCTGTTTCCACCTAAAGAAGGGTGGTTTAAAGCAAGGGAAAAGCAAGGTAAGAGTTAACTTCTTTTCTCTTTCTTTCTCTCTCTCTTTAATCTTAAAAGCAGGAGTCACAGTGGGATTGTTGTTGTTGTTGTTAGGTATCCAACTCATAGTGACCCTCATAGGGTTTTCAATGGCTGACTGTTTTGGGATTGCCTTGGGAGTGGATTGCCAGGCCCTTCTCCCATTTTTGTGGTGCTGGGAATCGAACTCGGGACCTTGGAGACTGCAGCACAGCGCTCTACCCACTGAGCTAAATCCCAGCCCTACAGTGGGATTAGGAACATCATATTACTTATTTAGAAGTTATATCTCTGAGAAAATCCATAGTTCTGAGGGCAGGCTAGTAGAAAGCATTTGGGTAAAGATAAATTGTGTTCTAAGAACATAGTAGGAGCCTCTATCTATAAACAATGTGGTTATAATAATAGCATCATATATTGAGCACTCACTATAAACTTTTTTGGGCATTTCCTATGTATTAGCTTCATTTACTTCCTAGCAGTCCTAAGAGATAAACATTTTTATTTTCTGCATTTTATAGATAAGGAACTGAGGAACAGGGAGTTTAGGAAATTATAGGTTTCTCCATTACAGAACAAAAGAAGCAGATATTTACCCCAAGCACTTTTCCTCCAATGCCTCACTGGCCTCTGTATATAAAAATGAATGGTAAAGTTTGAGTCAGATCTGAGTTTGAATCCTGGCTTTACTACTTAATAGGAATATCACCTTGGACAAGTTATTTAATTTTTCTGAGCCTCGCTTTGCATATGGGGGTAGTTGAAAGATTGTGAGTAAAGTTCCTTATTCCATTTTAATTCTCATCTACTATTTCTTTGTGATTTTTTTTTTTTTTTTTTTTTTTTTTTTTTTTTTTTTTTTTTTTTTTTTTTTTTTTTTTTTTTTTTTTTTTTTTTTTTTTTTTTTTTTTTTTTTTTTTTTTTTTTTTTTTTTTTTTTTTACTGTACAGTGGCACAATATGAGTGATGGTAGATTTCAACTACACTCATGTACTGCATAACATCATTTTGGTCAACAATAGATGACAAATACAGTGGACCTATGAGATTGTAATATAATGGAACTTAATAATTCCTATCACTTTCCTATCACCTAATATTTTCAACTTGGGACTAAGGTTTAGCTCATTTGGTAGAGTGCTGCTCCGTACTCTCTGAGGACCTGGGTTCAATCCCCAACACCACAAAAATGGGAGAAGGATGTGGCAATCCACTTCTGAAGCAATCCCAAAACAATCAGCCATTGAAAACCCTATGAGGGTTGCTGAATGTCAGACCAGACTTGACAGCACCTAACAACAACAACAACAACAACAACAGGGGTTGAACCCAGGGCATTGCACATACTTTACAAGTGGTCTACCACTGAGCTGCAACCCCTAGCAACCGCCTTTTTTCAATTTTAATTTGAATTTTTTATGTTAGGACACGGTCTTGTGAATTTGTGATGCTCCTGCCTCCACATCCTGAGTTGCTGGGATTATAGGGTGTGCCACCACACCCAGTCATACAAGTAAACTAATTTAACACATCCATTTCTAGCCATGTTGGTAACTTTGCTTTTTCAACTCACTGAGAGAGCACTGGTATTGTGGTCTTAATTCTGACCCAGTGGGAAAGAGCTTGGCAATATGATGAGAACTTGGGAACGCGATGGTCAATTTAGTTGTTAGCAGTGAAAAGAGAAAATATTGCACCCAGCCTTTTGGAATGCATATTTCAGAAAGTGTGTATCTTAAGTTTTTTTGTTTTGAATTTTTTATTGGTAATTTTTAATGTACAACTTAATAGATCTCAGTATGCGATTTCCATACATGCATTTCATTATAGATTGTTTATGTTCTGTTCCCTCCTCCCTGAACATCTCCCTCCCCACTGATGGTCCCCCTTCTACTTGCATGTCTTTTTTTGTGAGTATATCTATCTATATATGCATATCCCAATTTTACCATAAGAACAACATACTGTGATATTTCCTTTTCTCCCATTACCCCTTTTTCTTGCCCCTCCCCCCCTTTTTAGTCCATTATCTTTCCTTACTTAGGTCCTTTCTACTTTCATGATCTATATGTTTTAATAATGAACATGTATTGAAGTCTAACATCCACATCTGGGAGAAACCATGTGATGTTTATCTTTCTGGGTCTGGCTTATTTCACTTAAGATGATGATGTCTAGTTCCATCTATTTTCCAGCATGTGTCTTAAAACTTTGATCAGTGCTAGTACATTTAGAGGAGATGACAACCCAAATAATTGTATGGGAATCACATCAGATAAGAAGGACTTGGGGCCCTTTTGGTGTAAGGAAGAGGATTTTTGTTGTTGTTGCTGCTGCTGCTGCTGCTGCTGTTGTTGTTGTTGTTGTTTGCAGTACTGGGGGTTGAACCCAGGGCCTCGCACTTGCATGCTTTGCAAGTGCTGTACCACTGGGCTGCACCTCCAAATTTTTTGGCTTTTTGAGACAGGGTCTCACTAAATTATGCAGACTCCCTCTGGTCTCAAACTTGCCATACCCCTGTCTCAGCCTCCCGAGTTGCTGGGATTACAAGCATGTGCCACCGTGCCTAGACCAAGAGTTGTGTTTTTTAAAAAAACAAAAATCAAAACAAAACCCCTTATTTTCTCCTACTCGTACTATATCTTGTGCCCTAGTACTTGGATTAATGGATTCTTTATCGTATGGCTACTTCCTGAGGAAATGGTGCTGTTCTCTTCTTGCCAGGCATAACTTAGTGCCTTTTCTGGAAGTCTATTTCTAAAGACAAATCAAAGTTATACTAAGTGTATTTTCTGAGAAACATTAGTCTAGAGAATCTGAGAAGCCAGAATCCTTCATCAGGAGGCAAATTATGGCTCATAAACATTAGTTTAATCTCATGTTGTTGATCCTATTGGAGTTCCTTGTTATTGATAGAGACACGTGTTTTGTGCTTCCAAACCTACAGGGACTTTATTAGAATTAGAGGAGCGGTATTTTCCAGTGCTTTGAGCCCTTAGGAAAAATAGACTTTATTATGGCTGTCTAAAGGGGCTCATGATTACAATTGACTTTGAAAAGGAAGAAATGAATCATTTTCCATGCATAGTGACTTAACCTTGTGTAGGGAACTCTGCAATACACAGACTTACATAACTGCTGTTCTTAGAAGGTCCATTAGGTATAAAGATGTAAATATCCCTTGTTAATTATGCTAGGAAATAAAAGCATAACTCCAGGAAACCTTTGTTGTGGAATACTATGGCCCAACAGAAAAGAGCTAAGGAAATGCAAGTGTTTACTGAGTACATTCGGGGTGCCTCTCACTAGGGGTATAAATGGTCCTGGGCTTTCAGGAACTGGCACTAGAAGGGAATCCATCAATCAATGAGTAACTGAGAGCCACAGAGAAAAGTGCTACAGTGTCCATGCAATCTGCCATGAGAGCTTAGAGAAGGAACAGTTAATTGACAGGATGAACGGAGAAGGCTTTAGTGACACGTCACATGAACTGGGTCTGGAAGGACCAGTACCCATTTGATCAAAATGAGGAAGGTGCATTTCTTCCAGAGTGCCTTGTGAGACTGGCCCCCACCGCTGAGGGATCAGAATGGAGCTCAAGTGTGTGAGGGGGGATTTGGAAGGTAAATAGATTATAAAGACTCCTGTGTTGTGTTAAGGAATTGGAGAATTTATTCTTTAGCGAGCAGGAAGGTGAAGTTTTCTGTTTAGGTTTTAATGACCTGACCTCACACATCTAATACAACAACCTCTTGTTCTATGATTAAATGATTTGAGAGACATTCCACACTGTATTTCTTTTTCATGGAGACTCTATATGTACATTAGTATATTGAAGACTCTTGAGTGATAAACCCATTTATCTGAGGCAGGAGGGTTGCGAATTCCAGGGCAGAGGCAGCCTGCATAATTTAGCAAGACCTTGTCTCAAGATAACAAACTTTAAAAAGGGGACTAGCGGTGTGATCAGTGGTCGAGCACTTCCAAAGCATGGAGTCTTAACCCGCTAGTACTACGAAAACAAACACCTGTTTAATTTGTTTAATACATGGTCAAATGTGCTCAAATATGGAACCTTTTTAAACTTTACTTTTTAGTAGCATATTCAGGACATATGACACAGAAAGGAAGAGGAAGGAGAAACAGATTTATAGGAAAATGAAAAAAGAACCTTGCTCTGTCAGTATTAGCCAGGGTCAGGGGACATTCGTCAGCCCCGTACTGGGAATGAGGGAGTCAGCCTCTTACTCTTTGATTTGTGGCCTTGGCCAGGTCATTGGGTTTTTTTAAAGATTTATCCTCAAGACACAGCCAGTATTGCCTGACCACAGATTGTTGTTGTTGTTAGGTGCCATCGAGTCGGTATTCGACTCATAGCGACCCTCATAGGGTTTTCAATGGCTGACTGTTTCGGGATTGCCTTGGGAGTGGATTGCCAGGTCCTTCTCCCATTTTTGTGGTGCTGGGAATTAAACTCGGGATCTCACAGACTGCAGCACAGTGCTCTACCAACTGAGCTAAATCCCAGCCTGACCACAGATTAGTTGGATTCTATGTTAAACACTTTACATGCATTATTTCATTAAATCCTCCAAATCAAACCTAAATTTAGATTTCCATTTCACAGATAAAATAAATAAATAAATAACTGAGGAACTGAAAGAGGAAAGAAACTATTCCAAGTCACCTTCTACTAAATGAAGGGACTGAGGTGGATATAGGATGGAGTATGTTATAATACTTGCCTTATAGAGTTGTTGAGAAGAATAACTGTGAAGTACTAAGAATAATGTCTGGTACCTATTAAGACCCTTCTCCTTCCTTTTATCCATCTCTGTCTGTCTATCTATCTATCTATCTATCCATCCATCCATAGGGAACCATCTGTAGAGTGTTTCAATAGATCTTCAGGCCTGCTTAATGGACAGAAACTTAAGACTCAATAAGATTGACTCTTTCATAGTCTTCCCAGCTACCCAACAGCAGACCTGGAACTTGGGACTCGCAGCTCATCCCATTGTTCTATCTTGTCTCCCCTCCTACTGGTTATGCCAGAATCATAACGCAGGACAAGACCCTGCTTCACAGGCCTAGCCTGTGTGAAGAGTAACTAGTGGCGTCAGAGAGGGCATCCGCTGATGCCTCATCTCTGGAACAGTTTCCCCTTCGGGAAGTGGCCCACATCTATAATCCCCAGCACTCGCAGGCTGAGGCAGGAGAATTGCAAATTAGAGGCTACCATGGGGTACCTAGGGTTGGGATTTAGCTCAGTTGGTAGAGTGCTGCTCTGCAGTCTCTGAGGTCCCGAGTTCGATTCCCAGCACCGCAAAATGGGAGAAGGACGTGGCAATCCACTCCCAAGGCAATCCTGAAACAGTCAGCCATTGAAAACCCTAGGAGGGTGGCTATGAGTCGGACTCGACTCGACGGCACCTAACAACAACAACAACATGGGCTACCTAGCGAGACCTGTCTCCAAAGAACAAGTGCTTGTGAGATAGCTCAGCGGTTGTCATTTTTGTGTCTTTACAGTTTAGATATGTCCAGACATTGTAGGGTATCTGAGTTATTCTGGCTCCCGCACTGTGTACCAAAGATTGGGCCTGCTTTATACTTTTTGAGGATCACTAGTTTTCGGAAGTGAGATTAATGCACCCGTATTATTCACAGGGTATGAGCATTTACTAATGTTAAAAATATAACAGGTAAAAATTGGATCTGATATTCCTTACCAGACTTGGACAGACCCTGGGACCTGATGTTTGGGGGGCCTGTCAGGGCTTATTCTCTCCCTGAGAAGGCCTCTGTACATTTCTCCTGGCCAAGCACATCTAAAGACTCCTACATCACAGATGCCCAGGTATGCCTGGCTGAGTATTTACCAGTATTTCTGCTGTGGTTGTGTTTGATTGATTGATTATTTGCCAGTACTTGAAGGTTGAACCCAGGGCCTCACACATACTTTGCAAGTACTCTACACCACGGGGCTATACCTCTGGCCCATTTTTAATTTTTTTTTTTTTTTTTTGCGGTACTGGGGGTTGAACCCAGGGCCTCGTGCCTGCATGCTCTGCAAGTGCTGGACCGCTGAGCTGCACCTCAGCCCATTTTTTTTTTTTTACTTTTTGAGACAGGGTCTCACTAAATTACGCAGACTGCCTCTGGTCTGGAACTTGTGATCCTCCCGCCTCTGCCTCCCAAGCTGCTGGGATTACAGGCGTGCGCCACCACACCTGGCCCATTTTTAATTTTTTTATTCTGAAACAAGATCTCACTAAGTTGTGCAGGCTGCCTGTGGCCTGGAACTTGGAATCCTCCTGCCTCAGCCTCCTGAGTCACTGGGATTAGAGGTGTGTGGCACCACACTTGGCATACGCTGATTTGATAGCCATTTTTCCTTTTCCTCTGCACCCTGTGGGGGGGTGTTGTTGTTGTTGTTAGGTGCCCTCGAGTCAGTATCCGACTCATAGCGACCCTCATAGGGTTTTCAATGGCAGACTGTTTGGGGATTGCCTTGGGAGTGGATTGCCATTCCCTTCTCCCTGTGGGGTGTGGGTATAATTAATTATCAGGAATCACATCTTTCTCTATTTGTCACTTTTGGCTCTTCATCATGGCTTTTTACCAGGGTCCCTGATCACCGGCCTGCACTTCATTTGCTTGATGTAAAGATAGAAGATAAAGGCCATTACAGGGCTCAGCGAAGGCCCTGAAAGAAAACTTCCACAGCGAAAACAAGTAATAGTGAACATACTGGTGTGAGTCTAAAATACAGATACCGTTTCAGAGTAAAAGGGCTAGACAAAGAAAAGAAACAAGTAGGAAACTCTGGCTTCGCTGGGATAAAGCCAGGTTCAGAGACAAGGGAGTCTTGATTTAAGATCCCACAGCACAAAACGTTTCTGTGCAAGCTGCATTCCTCAGCAGAACCTCTCAGGCACTGAGGTGTGTTTTCTGTTCGTAGCCAGATTTGTCTCTAGGAAGATGGAAACTATTCTTGGTTAAATGACTATATTTAGCTTGACCTGATGTCATCTGCGGTTGTGCCCTGAGCTTTAAAGTCACGACTCCTCTGGTTTGAATCCTGGCTCTTCTACATAATGGCTCTGTGTCTTAGGCAAATTTACTTGGTGTCTTAAACCTTACTTTCCACATCTACAAAATGGGGAGGGAGATAATGCATGCCACAGGATTGTTGTATTAAGAAATTATACACTTTAAGGTTAGTATGAGGCATTTAGTTCAGTCCCTGACTCACAGTAAGCGCTCTGCTAAACTACCTGGAAAGGCCTGTGTTGTTGTTGTTGTTGTTAGGTGCCGTCGAGTTGGTATCCGACTCATAGCGACCCTCATAGGGTTTTCAATGGCTGACTGTTTCAGGATTGCCTTGAGAGGGATTGCCAGGCCCTTCTCCCATTTTTGCGGTGCTGGGAATTGAACTCCAGTTCTCAGACTGCAGCACATCCATCTACCAACTGAGCTAAATCCCAGCTGGGAAAGACCTGTAGCACTGTCCAAATGCAACCTCATGTCAAACTCCGTGGTCGTTCACTACTATTCAGCCACAGTGTTCCTTTCTCTTCTTTGAGGGCGCCAAGCTCTTCCCCACTTCAGGGCTTTCCTTTTACTTTTCTTTCTTCCTGGAATATCTCACCTTCCCCCATCTCTGTCACCTGTGTGGTTCCCCCCTACCCTTCTGATGCCAGCCATTGTCTTCAGACAGTGTCAGAAGATGGCTGAGAACCTGGACTCTGGATTCAGCTCCTGGGACTACCACTTATTGGCTCTGGGACCATGAGCAATTACTTCTCCATATCCTAATTTCTTCAATTATAAAATGGAATATTAGGCTAGGTTTAGTAGCACGTGCCTGTGATCCTGGCAATTCAGGAGGCAGAGGTAGGAGGATAGTGAGTTCGAGGAGAGAGGCAGCCTGACTCAAAATTTTAAAAAAATTAAATGGGCTAGGAGTACAGCCCAGTGATAGAGTGCTTACAAAGTATGTATTAGGCCCTGGGTTCAATTCCCCCTCTCAAAAAAAAAAAACCATAATAATGTCTATTTTATTAGAGTGTTGTGAGGACCAAATGAATTAGTATTTATAAAGCATTCAGAATGGCACTTCGCATGCAGTAAAGTGATTGCTATTATAAAATGTCAGTGCCTCAGTGAGACCTTCCTTGACCAATTTATCTAGCAGTCTTCCAAACTGCTGTGGTTATTTACCGATTTGGGTATGTAATTACTGACATGTATGGGCGCATTTCTTGTTTTGTGCTGTTTATCCTACTTTCTCTGATTCCCCTGCATACCTCCTCCTTCAATTAGATTCATCTGGTCTTCTTCATATCTCTTTCTCTTCCTCTCATGGTTTGGAACAGACACATTTTGTTTCTATTCTTTTAATGGTTTGCTCTGTGTGTGTGTGTGTGTGTGTGTGTGTGTGTGTGTGTGTGTGTGTGTGTTGCCCAAATTTCTTATTTACAATCTAGAGTAAGGCATCATCTCTCTGCACCTTAGAATTCAGGATCATTAGAAACTTCTGCTTTAGTTCTACTTTCATCTTTACCGTTTTCCAGTCCTGGATTCCAACTTGTTTTTCCACTCTCCCTTCAAAAATCAGTTGTCATTACTACTTTACACCGTCAATGCCTTAGAAACCCATGTGCTCGCCAGTTTCCTTCATTAAATTAAACATACATGTTTGATGGAACACGAAGTGGTGGCACGTGCCCGTAATCCCAGCACTTGGGAGGCAGAGGCAGGAGGATTGACCTGAGTTCAAAGCCAGCCTGGGCTACATAGTGAGCTCTAGGGCAGCCTGGGCTACACAGCAAGACCCTACCTCATAAAAACAAACAAACAAAAGCAAAATACATATATACATTGGGTGGAAGGATAAATGACCGAAGTAATAGAAGGTAAGAAAATAAACAAGGAATGCTATATAGCTTAGCAAGACATCTATAATAAATGCCACTAATAAGGATGGGGGCTGGGGTTTAGCTCAGTGGGTAGAGCACTGTGCTGCAGTCTCTGAGTTCAATTCCCAGCACCACAAAAATGGGAGAAGGACCTGGCAATCCACTCCCAAGGCAACCCCGAAACAGTCAGCCTTTGAAAACCCTATGAGGGTCACTATGAGTCGTCAGATGCCTCGGTCCATCAGGGTGAAGGGGAGAGCCAAGAATGAAGGAGACGAAGAGGCCAAGACTGATGGTCTTGAGCTAAACTTTATTCTCTAAACTCTTGTTTATATAGTAACTCAGGGAGATACAAGAGACAGCTCACAAGGTAACTGCAGTCAAAAAGTTAACAATCAACTTAGTTAGCATTGCAGAAACAGAGTAATCCTAAAAAGACAATGAGGGAGCCAGGCCTCTTGATGTGCTGATTTCTTACCCCACAGGTAGCAGAGCTTCCTGTTATGGTCAGTCTGTCACGTAGCCGTTTATGCAGGCATTGCCTTTAGCTCATATTGGGCCTATGGCTCCCGACAGTCGGATACCGACTCCATGGCACCTAACAACAACATAAAGATGGAAACTTCATAAAATATACCTGGTTGTCACTGGTATTTAAGTGCTATCTTGTGTCTGGTCTTATTTAATTCCGTAGAGGTTTACGTTCTCATGGAATTCATAGCCTTGATAGTGTGTACCAGCGAGGCAAAAAAGGGAAAGAAATCCCTGCTTTTGAAAAAAACCTGTGCCAAGCTGGGTGTGGTGGCGCATGGCTGTAATCCCAGCGACTCAGAGGCAGAGGCAGGAGTATTGCAAGTTCGAGACCAGAGGCAGTCTGCATAATTTAACGAGACTGTGTCTCAAAAAAGTAAAAAAAAAATGTGTGTGTGTGTGTGCGTGTGTGTGTGTGTGCGTGCGCGCGCGCGTGCTGAGGGTGAAGCTTAGTGGTCTAGCACTTACAAAGCATGCAAGTGCGAGGCCCTGGGTTTAACCCCCAGTATGGAAAACAAAAACCTATGCCATAGAAATGATGCCTCCCCCAACACCGAATACTGGTAGGTTGAACCCAGGGCCTTGCACCAGCTCAGCAAGCACCCTACCACTGAGCCTTACCCCTACCCTCTTTACTTTATTTTTTATTTTGCATAGGCTGCCTCTAGCCTCAAATTCACCATCTTCCTGCGTCTGCTTCCTAAGTCTCTGGGATTATAAGGGTGAGCACCTGGCCAATTATTCTTACAAACATTAAGCAGCTACTGTATGTGAAGTCACATGATAGGCAGTAGGGATGACAGTAAATAAGAGAAGCAAGGTGACAGACCCTCGTGTTTCCATTCTTGGGAGGTGTGGGTGGGTGAGGTGAAGTTAGAGAGGGATGAGGGAATAGGAAACTTGGGCCATTGGGGGAGTGTCCTACTGGCTGAGAGACATAAGAGTGAAATAAGCGTTAGGAAGAAATTAAGTGATGAGGTGATTGAATAAAATATGGTTTGAATCATGGTCTCAGAAGCCAGCCCAGGCAACAGCATGACAACCACTCCCAGCCCCCAATGTGATTTGAGTTCCTCAAAAACTTTTCCTGGTACTGTTTTTTATCAATGTCTTTATTAAAGATAATTTATATAATTTGAGAGATTTTCCTCCCAAATTTTGAAGTAGGAGAAGTTTCATTTCCTGTCGTGATAGAGTAATTTGTGTCAAGCTAAATCTGCTACAGAAAAACATTATAAACTCTAAATAAAATGTGTAAAATAATTATTTGAAGTCACTGAAGAGCAATCAGAGTAGGCAGATCTAAAGAGGATGTGATTCTTAAAGGAAAGACATTTTAGAGCCACAGATATGTATCTTGCTTTATGAGGGTAAGCCCCCAGAATGCACAAGGCACAATGACTAGATGCCAGTCAAGAAGTTTTACTTATGGCTTGAAGAGTTGACACAGCAACTGGAAATTGGGAGGGAAATTCCTGGAAATAGGGAGCAACAAAAATCTGTGACCAAACAGCCCTGAAATATTTGGTTGACAGCTTAGTGGAAGAGCGTTTGCCTAGCATTCTCAGGGCCCTACGTTCATGCCCCAGCACTGGAAGAAAAAAAAAAAAATCCTTGTACTTGGAAGGGTAAGGTTTTCTGGACCCAAAGAAGAAACAGTTGGAAGAGTGAAATAGCTGAGATTTCAGCTGCTGCCCACTGCGTGGGAGACAGATTTTGTAGTTAGAGGGACTTGGTCAACACTACAGCTTTTCATTGAAACCCAGATGGGTATAAGCTGGAATGAAAGATTCTGTCCCCAGAGTAAAGGACACCATGTGACTAATGGCGGTACCAACATAGATCCATTCCAATAAAGCATACAGTAAAGCCTCCGTAAGTTCAGAGTTACCCTGTAGTAATTTAACTGCCTGCTAAAACAAAAACCACTCTCCAAAGATGATGGAATCCAGAATCTCCTACGTGTATCATCCAGAATAAAAAAAAAAAAATTCCTCAACATGTGAAGAAACTGTTCAAGAGAAAAACCAGTTTTTAGAAACCTGCAAACAATCCAGATATTGGAATTATCCAGACAGACTTTACAAAAACTGTGATAAATGTTAATGTCTATGGTAAAAAATGGATGTAATTAATGAATAGATGAGGAATTTCTGTAGCAGTCTGGAAACTATAAGAGGAAAAACAATGGAAATTTCACAACTGAAAGTTACACTGTGGAATAACTTAATTGGCAGGATTAACAAAATATTGAATCAAAGATTTGGGGGAGGAGCAGATTCAGAGAGTTGAACCCAGGGCTTCATACATGCTAGGCAAGTGTTCTACCACTGAGCCATATCCCCAGCCCTCTCAACTTTAAAAAAGATTTTTGATAAAGGATCTCACTGAATTGCACAGGCTGCCACTGCCCTTGAACTCCAAAATCTTCTTCCTCAGCCTCCTGAGGAGCTGGGATTATAGGTGTAAACCATAGCACTGGATAAGAAAAAGAATCTTCAAAAGATCCAGAGGCGAAATAGCATTTGTGTGTGTGTGCATGCAGACACTCTTTCTCTCTCTCTCTCTCTCTCTCTCTCTCTCTCTCTCTCTCTCTCTCCCTCTCTCTTTCTCTCTCTCTCTCTCTCCCCCCTCCCCACGTGACAGCCAACTTTTAGCTAAAATAGTAGAGGCCACAAGATAATGTAATGATTTTTCTACTGTCCTGAAGGAAGAAAACTATCATCCTAGATTCTATCCAGTGAAAATTTCTGTTTTTTTTTATATATGAAGGAAAACTAAAAAACATCAGATTTTTCTTTAAAGCTGACAAATGTGCTTTCAGACAACTCACAATATAAGAAATACTAAAAAACATACTTCAGGCTCTTTAAGACTAGGAGCTATGGCTTTTATTCTATATATTCTGCCTAATACAGACTAGGCGTGCATACCAAACCTTTTTTTTTTTTTTTTAATTGCGGTACTGGGGGTTGAACCCAGGTCCTTGCGCCTGCATGCTTTGCAAGTGCTGGACCACTGAGCTGCACCCCAAGCCCATTTTTTTTTTACTTTTTGAGACAGGGTCTCGCTAAATTACCAAGACTGCCTCTGGTCTCGAACTTGTGATCCTCCCGCCTCTGCCTCCCCAGCCCAGCCTCCAAAACTTATTTTTAAAATTATTCCAGATCCTCAGAACAGCCTAATAACATAAGTATATTACTGTTCCCATTGTGCAGGTGAGGAAATGAAGGCATAGAGAATGTTGGCTATGACACAATAAGTGGTGCCATCACCCTAGACTCTATATTGAGTCTGTGGTGGGGAACTTTTTAACAAATATGAAAGCAAAAAAAGGCATTGTCTTTTTTTTAAGTCAAGAAAATTTGTCACCAGACAACCCATAATATAAGAAATACTAAAAGGAGTATGTCAGCCGTTTGTACCTCTGACTGCTTGGGTACACACTGTGGACAGAGTTGTTTCAAATGAATTGCAGACAATGTAAGAGAGTAGCTGGGAGGGCGAAGACTGGAGCAAGTTTGGAAAATTGTATTCTATTAGCCACCTAATGCTGTCTTTTTAGGAGCACTCTTAGCACTGTTGCCTTCCATCTACTTTTACCCCAGATCATGCAATGCAGTATTGGCAAGGGATGGGGGGGACCAACAAAACAAAAACCAGAGCATCTGAAATCAGGCTGCTTGGGTTGCAGTCTGGCTCTGTCACACCATGACCAAGGTGTTTATACAGGAATGCAAAATTGGATTAACATTTGCGAACAGGTCAGTGTAATTCATCAAACTAAGAGAATAATGGAGGCAGATCACTTGATTATCTGAATATTTGACAAAATGTTTTTTCTAATCTTAGCTAGAAATAGAAGAAAATATCCTCAATCTGCTTATGTATAAAAATCTGCAACTAACATTCTTGTTCTTGAAATACTGAATATTTTCCCCTAAGATCAAGAGCAAGGCAGGATTGTCTATATAGTTTTATGTAATGTTAGGTGAGATGTTCTAACCAATATAGTAAAGCATTATAAAGAAATAAAAGCACACAAATTGTAAAGGAAAAGGTAAAATTGTCTTTGTTCTCAGAAGACATGGTATGTATACAGGAACTCCTAAGAAATCTACCACCAAAAAAATCCCTACTAAAACTAAGTGAATCTAGCAAGACCATAGGATTTAAAGTCAGCATATAAACTTCATGGACAGCACATAGAAATATAGTTGTATAACTACAAAGTAAAAGTAAATATTGCAGATTATAGGTCTAGGGTGTAGCTCAGTGGTAGTGTGCTTGCCTAATATGTACAAGGCCCTGGATTTGATGCACAGCACCAGAGAACAAACAAAAAATTAATTACAATAGTGTAAAAATCCATAAAATATTTGGAAATGAACTTTAAAAAATGAAAAAATCTCTGCACTGAAAATTATCAAGCATGGCCAAGAAAAATGAAAGAAGTCCTAAATAAATTGAGGGGTATACCACGTTGGTGGGTGGAGAGACCCACATTACTATGTCAGTTTTTCCCAAATTCAACTACAGAATCAGTGAAATATGAATCAAAATTTTAGGGTTTTGTCAAAATTTATATGAAATTTGAAAGGACTTGGAATAGTTGACATGGTGTTGAAAGAGAAGGATAACGCTGGGGGATTCTAAAACTACAGTTCCAGTCATCAGCAGAGTGTGCTGTTCTCATGAGAATAGAGAATAAAAATCCAATAAATCAATGTTTATATGGCCAATTAATTTCCAATAGAAGTGCTACTGAAATCCAGTGGGCAAAAAGAACAACATTTTAATATTTCAATAGATAATTCTGAAACACTGGATAACCAAATTGGAAAAACTAAACCTCAAAACCATAGTCAGGCACTGCTTAGACCTGCTTAGACACCAAATAGCCAGGTTGTTGTCCCAAACAAAACCAAGCCTTGGTAAGGATGTGGATGAATGGAACTCTCCTACATTGCTGGTGGAAATGTAAAATGATAACACATTTTGGAAAATTGTTTGAAGTTTTCTTACAAAGTTAACTTGCACCTCCTTGGTGACTCAACATTTCTTTTCCTACTTACTGTTGTTAGGTGCTGTCTAGTTGGTGTCCAACTCACAGTGACCCTATCTACAACAGACGAAGCAGTATTGTTAGTGCTTCTCTGCTATACATAGGGTTTTCAATGGCTGATTGTTTTTAGGGACTGGGTTGCCGGGTTGTTCTCCTAAGCCTACAGCACCTGGTGTTTCCAGGAGGTCTCCTATCCAAGTACTAATAAGGCCCAACCCTGCTTAGCTGATTAAGATTTGATGGGATTGAATGTCACAGTGCTACAGCTGCAGGCTTTTCCTACTTGTTGTTGTTGTTGTTAGGTGCCGTCTTGTCAGTATCCGACTCATAGCCACTCTCTGTACAACAGGAGAAACACTATTGTCAGTGCTTCTCTGCTGTTCATAGGGTTTTCAATGGCAGATTGCTTTTTGGGAGGGGGTTGCCAGGTCCTTCTCCCAAGCCTACAGCTTCTGGTGTTCCCAGGCGTTCTCCCATTCAGGTACTAACCAGGCCCGCCCCTGCTTAGCTTCCGAGATCTGACAGGATCGGATGCCACAGGGCTATGGCTGCAGGCAAATAAATAAATTATAGTGCATGCATGCAGTGGAATGTTACTGATCAATAAAAAGCAATGAGCTACTAACACACACAAGAGAATGGATGAAGGAATCGTAAAATCAGGATGCCAAAGGGAAAGACAAAAGATACGACAGTACATGCTGTATAATTTCATTCATATTAATTCTTTTTTGGGGGGGTACTAGTGTCACTAAACCCAGGGTCATATGCATACCTTGCAAGCACTTTATCACTCAGCTGCATTCCCAGCCCCCTTTTAATTTGTTGTCTGGAAGCAGAGTCTCGCTAAAGTCCTCTGGCTGCCTCTGGCCTCAAACTTGGGATCCTCTTGCCTCTGTCTCCCCAGTCACTAGGATTTCAGGCACGTACCACTATACTCAGTCATTTATATTAATTTTAAGAACAGACAAAACCAATCCATACTGAGAGTAATCATAAAATTATTACAGGGCAGTGAAGGAGGTTTTTTGAAAAAGGAACAAGGTGGAACTTTCAAGGGCTCCAGAGACACATTGTACGTCTTGTTGTCAGTAGTGGTTGCCTGGGTTTATGCAGTTCTCAGAACCCATCTATCCAAATACTTAACATTATTTGCCTTTTATCATAGATTAAGTATACCTCAATTTTTTTAAAAGAGAAAAACTTGTGTAATGTTTGTGGCACCTTTATTCATGTTGGCCCCAAACTAGAAGCAACTCAGATAGGCACTGTATTCCACAGTTGTAGAATTCATATGTTTTTCAGACATTTAAGTAATATATGTGAATCACAGGCAATGTTTATTTAATCCTCGATCAGTGTAACGAGGTAGCATTACACCTCGTTGCCATTTGTGGCATCTTTATTTTTAAAAGTCAGGAAATGAGACTGAGAGAAAGATTGGTCTTATTCAAGATGGCAGCCATGACAAGAGGTCAACCATATTTCACCATGAAGGAAAACAGTGGATATCTGCTCAACTTTAAAACTCAGGTCTCCTGAGTCCCAGTCTTGACAATGATTCCATCTTCTCTTTATATTAACAGCAATTTATTTAAAAACAAAACAAACAAAAAAACTGTTATCAGTCCAACTAGTGGGAAATCTGTTGTGTGGGTCAACTGGGTGATAAAACTCTTTCTTGAAGAACAACTTTACCTTTCTTATTTTCTTGTGATTTTGAGTTTACACTTATTAAGGAGGAAGGCAAAGGAAGGAGACATCAAGGGACATTTTAATTAAGAGGGACTTGCTTTTAATCAAATCTTCATTGTTACAGCTTCTAGAAAATGTTTTTGCCATATCAGCACTTCAGTTTTGTACTCAGCATGAGTACTTAGAGAGTCAGTGATAAAGTAGCCTGCTTCCCTGTGGAGAATACTGAAGCCCCCGGAAAACAATGGCCTTCAATTACACTGAAGGTATGTGAGCTCACAATAGGAAGTGGTATGAACAGGAGGAGTTATTGATCAGACGATTCAGTTTTTAAAAAAATGTTCGTTCCAATTTTCCTTGTGAGTATGGAGTGATTACTTACTGATTACTTCCCTTGAAGTCATCTCCCCCATTCCTTCTAAGTAACACCTTAATTTTTGTTAAGACATCTGTGTGGTTCTGGGAAGGCTAACTCCCATCTACTCCAAGCTTCAGGCCCATCCCCCTGGGCACCATGATTGAACAATCCTGACCTAAGCAGGTACAGCCTGAATGTATCTTACTTGGTATGGTATGTGGGTGTGAGACCTTTATTTTGCCATGATTGGATTACTGTAAGAAATGACAATCAATGCTATACTCTGACCTTGGGCTTACAGAGAGATTCACATTATTGTCGATATGCAGTTAGGGAGAAAGAGAAAAGGAAACAATGCCTTCCCATCAGTTCTACTATGAGGATTGAATGGGATCTTGATTATAAAGCACCTTGCAGAAAGTCTGCCATAAAATATAAATTCATGTTTTAAGGACTTTTTGAATTATGAATGACAAAAACCAACTCAGACATATGCAAGAAGTAGAAATGATTTGGAATGATACTAAGGAAGCTCATAAAATTGGAAGAAGTGGTTTAGATTCCAGGAAAGCTCTGGTGGCCTTGGGCAACACAATCATATTTCAGTGCCCACAAAGCTCTTATTGGGACTAGGGTTTAGCTGGGTTGGTAGAGTGCTGCTCTGCACTTTCTGAGGCCCTGGGTTCCATCCACAGCACCGCGAAAGTGGGAAGATGTGGCAATCTACTCCCAAAGCAATCCTGAAATCAATTAGCCACTGAAAAGCCTGTGAATGGCAGAGGAGCACTGATATAATGCTGATTATGGCACAGTGTCAGGGAGTGTTTCGTTCTGTGGCACATAGCATCACTATGAGTGGGACCCGACTCGATAGCACCCAACAACAAAGCAATCGGCAACCTAAAAGAAAAAGCTTTTATTGTCTCTCTTACTGCTTGTCTGTGATTGGCTTTCTTTTTTCCTATAGACAAGTTTTCTTCAGGTGGTAGAAAAAATGCATGCCATCAACCCCCAAATCCTCCCATCTCTGTGATTCAAAAGGCAAGGTCCCTGCTCTTGGAATAGCACATAGAAAATCTTGGGGACAGATACAGCTTGGGTCATACTTCCACCTCTGGACTCATCACTATGGCCATAGGATTGGAGAACCCTGGTAGTTAGTCTCTGGTGGCACGTGCTGACCCTAACACTACCCTGGTGGGTGTGGAGAGGTCTGAAGACAGCCTACCTCTAATCATGTTTGTATTATGGGAGGGGGGCAGTTTCCCCCAAGGCAAAGTGAGATGGTGCTGAATAGTAAAATGTGTCCACAGTTGTTCATTGTTGCTTTTTGTCCTAAGCAGTTCACCCTGTTTATCTGTCTAATGGGGGATGAGGGAAGGGAAAATAGGAAAATAGGATAACAAAGTATGAATTTTAATGGTATGTTTAGTATATAGTAAATGAATGTTCCATGTATTAGCCTGTTATATCTCATTTAGTCTTTGCAGCAATACTCTGAGGGAGATAATATTCCCATTTCATCCAGAAACAAGCTCAAGCTAAGAAACTAGCCCAGGACCATACAAGTGATAGAGCCAGGAGCTGAAGTGGGGTGCACTTTTCTCCAAAGCTTATGGGGTGTTTCTGTCGTACTGCGTTCTCAAAATAAGGTAAGCTAAATGTGTCTGGTCAACATGGCAATTCCCCTGACTTTCTTCTGTGCAGTGCATTTTGTGAGAATCACATATTGAAGCCCTAATCCCTAATGTGATAATATTTGGAGATGAGGCCTTTGGGAGGTAGTTAGATTAGAGGGTGGGGCCTTTGTGATGGAATTAGAGTCCTAATAAGAAGAACCAGAGAGCTTGCTTCATCTCCCTTTGTCTGCCAAGTGAGGATACAGTGAGAAGACAACCATCTGTAAACCAGACACCAAATCTGACAGCTCCTTGGTCCTAGACTCCCCAGCCTCCAGAGCTGGGAAAAATAAATCACTGCCAATTAAGCCACCCAGTCTGGGTAAATTATTAAGCAGCCTGAGCTCACTAAGATGGCTCCCTAGTCACTCTCTGCAGTCTCTCCTGTCAGGAGCCCAGATTAGAACTTAAAACCTAGGTTTTCCAGACTTAGATGGTCATTCTTGTCCCATCCCACAATAGACAAGGGAAACATTCTTTTAAACAGAAGTATTTATGCTTGACCCAAAACTTAAGAACACAGTTTTGAATATGGGGCTTTATTTAAAATGACTTTCTATTTTAAAAGTTATAGCATAATTGGATTTTTGTATTTGAACCCTTACTAGTGAGGCAGTGTATTCTCTTGTCTCGGTTTGTTGTAGCTAGATGCCAAGGAGTCAGACCCGACTTATAGGGACCCTGTGTACAATAGAATGAAACACTCCCCGACACTTCGCTATGCCAGGCACTACATCAGTGCTTCTCTGCTATTCATAGGGTTTTCAATGGCTGATTGTTTTGGGAGTGGGCTGCCAGGTCTTTCTCCTGTTTTGTGTAGTGCTGGGGATTGAACCCAGGGCCTCAGAGAGAGCAGAGCAGCACCCTACCAAGTTAGCTTGTAATGGAGCCTACCTCTTAGGGTTTGTTGTGAGGATTGAATGAGTTAAAGTGCTTAGAACAGTGTCTAGTACACAGCAAGTACTCTGTCAGCTCTCTTTATTAGGAGTACTGTTGTTCATAATTAATGGACTCTTCTGGATAATGTCAAAACAAGCAGACTTTTTACTTAAGTAATCTTCATTTTGCTGCTTAGGTTTACATGTGGTACATATGTACAGAGCTCTCAAAGGAACAAACCCATCTTACTCTAATCAAGGGCAGAAGTAAACTCTCTCTGGTCTGGGAGCACAGTTTTAAGGGACAAACATACTAGGGATTTATTCATTCTAAAAATAAAATAAAACTGGAGCACGGGGAGGGAAGCAAATGCAGTTACTAAGTTGGATCTTCAATCAAGAACAGCATAAAGTCTACTGAAATATTGGTTTTGTTTGTTTTTGAGACAGGGTCTTACTATGTAGATCAGGCTGGCTTCAAACTCAAGATCCTCCTGCCTTCACTTCCTGAATGCTGGGATTACAGATGCACACCACCACACCCAGCTAATTATCGTTTTAATTGCAATGTAATGAAAATTCTGTTTCACCCACAAGGATACTTGCAACAAAGGGAAGACCATAACTGTTTGCTTTGTCATATTTATTTAGGTATTTGAATTAAGCTACTACTATTACTACAAACTATTCTAGCTTCGGGGTTGCAGAGCCCCCGCAGAGAATCTGAAGAGCACTCTGTGTGGCACATCAGTGAGGCTAGAGGCACACGGAAGCTCCATCGCTGCCCATGTAAGCTTCACAAGTGCTGAGGGGGTCCAGTTCAGGAGCCCTTTCTCTGCCTTTTTCTAGCTCAATTCAGATTAGCACCTAGTTCTAGAATGGGTCTGAAACTCATTTGTAGTTGATAAATCTCAAGATTTGTCCTATAGGTGGTTATGTGGGAAACTATATCCCTAGAGGGTGTTAAGCTCTTTGGTAATTACTGGTCTGATTACTGGTCTGACTTTTTAATGTTGCAATATTTGCTAGACTGTTTAAACACTTCCCACATTAAATATTTTACAGCAAATCCTTCCACCATGTGGAAAACTACTTTAAAGTGAAAGTGAATCCTTGTAGCCTTTGCTTTCAAAAAGCTGGTAGAATGGACTGAGAATATTTTGTAGCAGTAGTAGCTTAATTCAAATCCCCAGATGTTACAATGTATACAGTTTGTGGTCTTTTGTTGTTGTTGTTGCAAGTATCTGCGTGTGTGAATAGAAATCATTACATGCTTCAATTAAAACAATATTTAAGTAGACTTTATGCTGCTTTTGATTTGTAACTGCGTTCTGGCATTTGTTTCCATCCCCACCCTCTGCCTTATTTTATGTTTAGAACTAATAAACCACTAGCCTATTCTTTCTTAGTTCTTAGTCCCCATGTATGTCTACCCACTCAGTAGAAAGAATGTTAGATCTCACCTTTATACTTCTGTAGAACTGTGTGTATCCTTCCAATATAGGACAGCCCAAACTGAACTATGGTTGCATATGATCTCCTTTCAATTCCAATAGCATATCAGGACCTTGAAGGTAGGGATAGTCTTATTCATGTTTGCATTTTTAGCATTCAGCATAATACCACATAACAAGCATTTAACAACTATTTGAATGAGTCATCGTCTTATACATTAGGAAATGGATGATTGAGGTACAGCAACTTGACTAGCACATCTAAGCAAAAGCAGAACTGGATCTAGAGCCTAAGACTTCAAATTTTACCCCACGAGTTTTTCCATTTTAGTAGGTGTTTATTAACTCACATGATATAGTCCTACACAGACATGATTTTGTCAGAAGTTCAGTTGTGGCACAACAAAAGCCAAACCTGGGGTAAATCCAAGATTATATGTATTATAGGCCCTGGTCTTTCAATTATGTTTTTCTTTGACAGTTGGTGACCAAGTCATGAGATTAGAGAGACAAAAACAGTAGTCAGCTGTATGATGGGAAATGCTTATTGAAGAAGTGATATTTTTAGATTACAAAACTAAATTGGGATCAACTTGACTTTTTAAGTCACTTGTTGGAAAGTATGACTAAATTTGGTCTGTTTATCGTGTATAATAATATATTGTTGTTGCTGTTCTTGTTAGGTGCTATCAAGTCTGGTGACCCTAAGTACAGCAGAATGAAGCACTCCCCAACGCTGTGCCAAACATCTTTTTATGTTTGAGATGATTGTTGCAGCTACTGTGTTTCTTCTCATTTTGAGTTTGCCACATCAGCAAAAGAAGGTCCCAGGGGCTTTACTCCATTCCTGGCATTAAGATCGACTCTACTTTGAGGACAGGAGAAGGACATGGCAATCCTTTTCCGAAGCAATCCCAAAACAATCAGCCATTGAAAACCCTATGAGGAGCACTATGAATTGGACATGACTTGACAGCATGTGACAACAACAACAACTACTTTAAGGAGGCAACTCTTCCTCAGTTGTTTCTTGAATGTCTTCCAGCCTGGGCGGCTCATTTTCCAGCACTGTATTTGACAGTGTTTTTCTGCTATTCATAGGTTTTCAATGGCTAATTGCTTCCAGTCTGGGATGCTGGGTCCTTCTCCCTAGTCTGTCTTAGTCTGGAAACTCAGCTGAAGTTTGTCCATCATGGGCGGCCCTGCTGGTATCTGAAAAATACATAGCTTTCAGCATCACAGCAACATGCAAGCCCCCACAGCATGACAAGCTGACAGACAGGTGAGGGTAATATAGCATAGGTTCAGTCAAATCCTCTGATTTAACACATCCTTACCGAAAATGGGTTTCGTGGAAGGATAACTGGGACTGGAATGTTTCTAAATGAAGAAGCTTCAGGTTATGGGATACAGCATCTTCACTTTTTAACAAAACCAGTTCCTTCATGTGTTAATACCAGCTCTGCATCAAGCAGAGTGCAAGGATGGAGCAACCATGAAGAGGGAGGGGGAAGAAACCTGGTGTCAGAGAAGCTAGTTAGTCGGCATCTCTCCTCAAACAAACAACTACACAGTGAGATAGATTCCATCATAGGCATTTGTATAGACCATCTAATCACACAGCTGGAATTGAAAAAGCATCCGTTCGCAACAATAATCACATCATCCAAATGCCAGGCCAGGTGCTGTTCTAAGTAATTTGTATGTATTAAGTGTTTGCCTGTGTTTTGGGAAGTTTTCCTTGTCCTAGCCCTGCGGTATATTTAGGAATTTTTATTTGCACATTTAGAACCTTTGGCCTTTTCTCTGTTTTATGGCCTGTCCCTTATTTGATTAGAAAGAGTCATTATGATCACCCGGCAGCTTAGGAACTGGCAATTCATGTAGTGTATACAACAGAGAAAAGTTATTCAGCTTATAACTGCATACAGTTATTATTTGTAAATAATCAGTATTAACAGTTCCCCCCCCCATGCCCTGCTTCCTTGCTGGTTTCTAAGGAGAAGGATTCTTGCCCACTTGGGTCTTCTTGAAGGACTCTACTTCTGTCTGACAGGCTGAATACAGTAAAAAAATGTGAAAATCTAGAATAGCCACTGGCTGTCCATAACTAAGATAAAAGAGAGAGAATATAGATTTAAAACTGGATGTGCAGGCTGGGCCTAGGGTAGGCTGGGGACTGAGAGATCTTTGAGCAACTGAAGCATAGGAGAGAATGAATGAGAAGGTAAGAAAATGTGATCTATGACTGATTTCTTTTAATACATATCAAGAAATCCAAGTAAAGACTGGAATTCGTCTTACTTTATTTTATCTTTGATTACTGAACTGTCTTTCTACCCAGGACTGAGCCACTTAGATTGCTGGAATGCCTTCATGATACACATATCTTGTCTCTTCTCTTGAACTGGCTTTTTGTTTCCTTCCTTGCTGCACAGAGTTTCTCATTAGACAAGCAGATGATAAATAACAGATTCTTAAATTCCTTTTAGGGCTTTTTCTGAAAGAACAGTTTTGTATTTAGAGAGGTGGTGGTTGTTAGATGTTCTCGAGTCAAGTCCAACTCTTAGTGACCCAGCGTACAACAGAATGAAATGCTCTCTGACACTGTGCCATGCCCAGCACTGTGTCATTGCTTCTCTGCTCTTCATAGGGTTTTTGATGGACAATTGTTTCAGGATAGTTTTGGGAGTGGGCTACCAGTTCCTTCTTCCATTTTATGGGGTGCTGGGCAGGGTACCAGAGAGCTCAGCGCTGCACTATACCAACTGAGCTAAAGGCCATCCCTATTTAGAGACATACAGTGTGTCAAAAGAAATGACACAAACCTTCAGTATCCACTGTTGAACCCTGAGAGACTGGTCATATTTATTTCAAACACACTAATTTCTTCTCCTAGCATGATCTAGGCTGGGATTTAACTCAGTTGGTAGAGCGCTGCGCTGTAGTCTCTGAGGCCCTGAGTTCAATTCCCAGCACTGCAAAAATGGGAGAAGGGCCTGGCAATCCACTCCCAAGGCAATCCTGAAACAGTCAGCCATTGAAAACCCTATGAGGGTTGCTATGAGTCGGATACCGACTCAAGGGCACCTAACAACAACAACAACAGCATCATCTAAGCAGAGATTTAGCTTAGTTGGTAGAATGCTGCTCTGTGCTTTCGGGCACTCTTGGTTTAATCCCCACCACCACAAAAATGGGAAAAGGACCTGGCAGCCCACTCCGGAAACAATCCTGAAACAATCAGCCTTGAAAATCCTATGAATAGCAGAGAAGCACTGACATAGTGCCAGGCATGGCACACTGTGGGAGAGTGTTTCATTCTGTCATACAATAGGGTTGCCATGAGTCGGACTCAACTTGATGGCACCTAACAACAACAAAGGGCACCGGCACCATCAGCTAAGACTCAACTGTCTTCCTATCCATGGCCCTGGTTTTTGCAGCCACAGTGACATCTGCTTCAGGGGTTGTAGAAGCCCCCCCCCCCTCCCTGTGCCTCTCCTGGGCATACCTGGCAGCTCTAAAGCAGTGGGTGGTGGGCAGGAGGTAGGGAGGAGGGGAAGCTAATGTGGAGCACTTTGTAAACTACAGAGGATGGGGGTTTGAACAAAACCTGGTACAGAGGTGACATTCGGTGTAAGTATGTTGGATAAAGAGAAGAATAAAAAAAGCAGATACCTTCTACTCATATCAAAAATCCCTTTTCTGCTCCTCCCCGCTACATCAGCCTTGGTCAGAGTTAGGGCTAGGTAAGAGTGCCTGCCACATGGGTGAATACATGGCAGGCACAGTTTGTATTCTAGTTTAATTCCAGTCCTTAAGATAGCACTGTAAAATATAGTCTGATCTCCCTTTTATGTTTAAAGGAACCAGAGTTTTACAGGGTTTGCTTCAGTTGTCCAGTTGTCACTCTTATAAACAAGAGGTGGAACTGAGATGGGCCTGCAAATCTATCTAGCCTCAAAACCTTTGATTTTTTTTGTACCTTTCTGCCTTTCTGGCAAAAACAGCTGTCAGTCTATATTTAGGAAGTCACATTAGTCCTTCAAGTGACTACTAATGGTCATATGACCAGTTGTCTCTCCTAGGAATTGTTGAAAGTTCTTGGTTCATTCAGCAAACACGTGCTCAGCCCCAGCGACGTGTGTGAGCTGTCCTGCGCACTGAAGAAACAATTATCTCCTCCTCATGGAGTGAGTGGTCATACATATAAATAATGCAGGGCAGAACGATGTTAGAAGCGTGACCTGAGGTTGTCCTGGGGAGCGCAGGGGAGGAATAGAGTGAGGGAAGGGAAAAGGGCAGCCTCTCTTAAGTCAACATAGGCAGAGCCATGTCCGGTGGGGCTTGACATCTCTTCAGCCACCTTAGCTCATCCAGGCTTTGAAATAGTCATGCAACATTTCACAAGTAATGGGTGGATTCTCAGACTCAGAGCCGTCTGGTTCCAAGTCCCTACCCATTTTGTTAGACTACTGCCTCTAGACTAAATGGAGATGTTTAAGATATTCCTAATGTTTTAAAAAGTAATAAATACATTGTAGCAAAAGTTCTGCTGTGATAACAAGTGTTTGTGTGATATGGGACACAATGTATCTACTCAAATTCTCTTTCTTCTGCCTGTTTCCCAAGCCCTAGTCTTCTTGCTCTGTTGTTGTTGTTGTTGTTGTTAGGTGCCGTCGAGTCGGTATCCGACTCATAGTGACCCTCATAGGGTTTTCAATGGCTGACTGTTCGGGATTGCCTTGGGAGTGGATTGCCAGGTCCTTCTCCCATTTTTGTGGTGCTGGGAATTGAACTCGGGACCTCAGAGACTGCCACGCAGCGCTCTACCAACTGAGCTAAATCCCAGCCCTCTTGCTCTGTGGTGAGTCTTTAGTTGCTGCTGCAAGTACTGTATTTCTTAGCACTGCTGGCTGTCTCATCCCCCTCTGTGTGAGGGCTGGGCCCTCATATGGTCTCTGTTGTACCACTGTGGAGAGGAGTGTAGCAGCTCAGATGCCTAAGCCCATCTTCCTGGACCCTGCTTTCTCCCACTGTTCTAGGTTCAAACATAAGATGTGTCCTTTTCCAGTGACTGTCAAGGGGGCCTAGGTAAGGTAGCCTGTAAGTGGTGGAGGAGTCAGAGTAGCACTTAATGCTTCAGACCAGTGCAGTTGCTCCAACTGGAGAAGAGAGAGAACCAGCAGATAACTTGCTTCCTGCTAACTTTTCTCTTCTTTTACCTACTACATTCACACACACACACACACACACACACACACACACACACACACACACACGCATTCTGAGGTACAGTAGTTCAGTACAGCCTATCCTGAAACATTCTGAATGATCAGGCGAGTTGTCTATATTTCCATGTTAAGGTGGTGGTGATGTTAGGTGCTGTTGAGTTGAGTCCAACTCAGAGGGGTTTTAATGGCTCATTGTTTCAAGATTCTTTTCGGGAATTGAACCCAGGTCCTCAGAGAGTGCAGAGCAGCGCTCTACCAACTAAGCTAAACCCCAGGCCCATGTTGAGAAATGTTGTTGTTGTTAGGTGCCGTTGAGTTGAGTCTGACTCATAGCGACCCCATGTACAGCAGATCGAAAAACTTGCTGATTCTGTGCCAGGCACATGATCTCATTTATGTTTAAGGCCATTGAGCAGACACTATGTCAATCCATCTGGTGGAGGGTTTTCCTCTTTTGCATTGACCTGCCACTCTCCCAAACATGATGTATTTCTCTAGGGGTTGATCTCTCCTGACTACGTGTCAGAAATATGTAAGACACAGTATGGCCATTCTTGCTTCCAAGGAGCACTCTGGTTGCACTTCTTCTATGACAGATTTGTTGGTTCTTTTGGCAGTCCATGGTATATTCAATAGACATCTCCAGCACCACAATTCAAAAGCATCAATTCTTTTTCCGTCTCTCTTGTTCAATGTCCAGCTTTCACAACCATATGATGCGACTAAAAATACCATGGCACAAGTCAGGTGCACCTTAGTCTTCAATGTGACATCTTTGCTTTTCAATACTCTAAAGAGATCTTTTGCCACAGCTTTTCCTAGAGCAATGTGTCTTTTGATTTCTTGACTGCTGCTTCCACGGGTGTTGATTATAGAGCCAAGCAAAGCAAAATCTTGGACAACCTCAATCTTTTCTCCATTTATTGTGAAGTTGTGTGCTGACCCAGTCATAAGGATTTTTGTTTTGTTTATGTTTAGTCACAACCCATATTGAAGGCTATGATCTTTGATCTTCATCAGTAAATGTTTCATATCCTCTTCACTTTCAGCAAGCAGAGTGGTGTCATCTGCATAACACAGGTTGTTAATGAGTCTTCCTCCAATCCTGATGCAGCGTTCTTCCTCATAAAGTCCAGTTTCTCAGATTATTTGCTCAGCGTATAAATTGAAGAGATAGGGTGAAAGTATACAGCCCTGACGCACACCTTTCTCAACTTTAAACCACTCAGTGTTTCCTTGTTCTATTCTAACAACTGCCTCCTGGTTCACGTACAGATTTCTCATGAGTACAATTAGGTGTTGTGGTATTCTTATCTTCTGAAGTGTTATCCATAATTTCTTATGATCCACACAGTCAAATGCCTTTGCCTAGTCAATAAAACATAGATAGACATCTTTCTGATATTTTCTGCTTTCAGCTAATATCCACCTGACATCAGTAATGATGTCCCTGGTTCCCCGCCCTCTTCTGAATCCCGTTAGATTTTCTGGTAATTCCCTGTCTACCTACTGCTGCAGTCACTTTTGAATGATCTTTAATAAAATTTTGCTTGCATGCGATATTAATGATATTGTCCGATAGTTTGCACATTCAGTTGGATCCCCTTTTTTGGGAATAGGCACAAATATAGATCTCTTCCAGTCAGTTGGCCAAGTAGCTGTTTTCCAAATCTGTTGGCATAAACATGTTAACACCTCCAGTGCTGGATCTGTTTGTTGAAACATCTCTATTGGTATCCCATCAATTCCTGGAGCTTTGTGTTTCGCCAGTTCTTTCAAGGCAGCTTCCACTTCGTCCTTCAACACCATTGGTTCCTCTTCATATGCAACCTCTTGGAATGGTTGGTCATCTACCAATTCTTTCTTGTATAATGACTCTGTGTATTCTTCCCATCTTCTTTTGATG
>VMDO01002918.1:89274-100052 GCA_007922755.1 Pedetes capensis | reverse complement strand
TTGCCACTCGAGGCTTGAATTTTTTCTTCACTTCCTTAAGCTTGAGAAGCACAGAGCATGTTCTTCCCTTTTGGTCTTCTGCCTCTAGTTCTTTGCACATGTCATTATAATATTTGTTTTTTGTCTTCTCAAGCTGCCTTCTGAAATCTTCTGTTTAGTTCCTTAACTTCATCATGTCTTCCTTTTACTTTAGTTGCTCTACGTTCAAGGGCAAGGTCCAGCGTCTCTTTTGACATGTAATTTGGTCTTTCTTTTTTTCTTGTCTTTTTAAGAACTTTTTGCTTCCTTCTTGAATGATATCTTTTATGTCATGCCACAACTCTTCTGGTCTCCTGTCATTTGTGTCTAATGCATTAAACCTATTTTTGAGGTGGTCTCTGAACTCAGGTGGGGATATGTTCAAGGTCATACCGTGGCTCTCGTATACTTGTTCTAATTTTCTTCAGCTTCAGTTTGAACTTGCATATGAGAAGTTGATGGTCTGATCCACAGTCAGCACCTGGTCTTGTTTTGACATTTTGTACAGAGCTTTTCCATCATCTCTTTGCACATATGTAGTCAATTTGATTCCTGTATGTTCAATCTGGTGAAGTCCATGTGCATAGTCTCCATTTATGATGTTGAAAAAATGTATTTGCAATGTATTTGCAATGAAAAGGTCATTGGTCTGATAGAATTCTGTCATGCGATCTCCAGATTCATTTCTGTCACCAAGACCATATTTTTTAACTACTGAGCCTTCTTTGTTTCCAACCTTTGCATTCCAGTCACCAGTGATTATCAGTATGTCTTGATTGCATGTTTGATCTATTTCAGATTGCAGAAGCTGATAGAAGCCTTCCCTTTCTTCATTTGTGGCCTTGGTGGTGGGTGCATAAATTTGAATAATAGTCATATTAACTGTCCTTCCTTGTAAGTATATGGATATTATTCTATCATTGACAACATTGTATTTCAGGACATATCTTGGAATATCTTTTTTGATGATGAATGCAACCCCATTTCTCTTTAGTTTGTCATTCCCAGCATAGTAGACCATATGATTATCTGACTCCCAATGGCCTATGCCGGTCCATTTTAGCTCACTGATGCCTAGAATGTCAATGTTTATGTGTTCCATTTCTCTTTTAACGATTTCTAATTTTCCTAGATTCATACTGGGTACATTCCATGTTTCAATTATTAATGTATGTTTACAGTTGTTTCTCCTCATTTTGAGTAGTGCCACATCAGCAAATGGAGGTCCCTGGGGCTTTACTCCATTTCCGTCATCACAGTAGACTCTACTTGGAGGAGGCAACTCTTCCCCAGTAGTCTTTTGAGTGCCTTCCAACCTGGGGGGCTCATTTTCCGGCACTATATCTAACAGTGTTTCTTTGCTATTCATAGGGTTTTCAATGGCTAGTTGTTTTGGGAGTGGTTCTCTGGTGCCTCCTCCCTAGTCTGTGTTAGTCTGGGAGCTCAGCTAAAACCTGTCCACCATGGGTAACCCTGCTGGAATCTAAGATACCAGTGGCATAGTTTTCAGCCTCATTCCAACACACAAGCCCCCACAGTGTGGTAAACTGACAGACATGCGGGGGATGTTGAGAAATAGCTAGTTGTTAATGGGCACCCTTGTGTGTGGTTTACCTCCTGCTGTCTTCCTGATCTTTTTCCCTTCTCTCTCCTTTGATGTTGCAGCATCTGATAAAGCAAGTAAACTTTGCCCCATGCTTTGTTTTCTAGGGAACCTTGGGAGGTAGTATTCAGTGAAAAATAATATCCTTCTCACCACAGACCTTGCCCTTTTTACCCTGTTTTGCATTGTTATTTTTCACTTGACAACACACTAATAGGTAATTTGACTGCTTATATATCAGACACTATTCTGTGAGATAAAATATATCAAAGCGATAGATCCACATTAGCATATATGGATCAATTGCATTTATTTCACTTTTTAGAGGGGTGATGATCACTTTTGTTAAAATGGTTCGTGTTCTTTTTTTTTTTTTTTTTTTGCAGTACTGGAGGTTGAACCCAGAGCCTCGCGCCTGCATGCTGTGCAAGTGCTGGACCACTGAGCTGCACCTCAGCCCATTTTTTTTACTTTTTGAGATAGGGTCTCGCTAAATTCCACAGACTGCCTCTGGTCTCGAACTTGCGATCCTCCCACCTCCGCCTCCCGAGCTGCTGGGATTACAGGCGTGCGCCACCACGCCCGGCCGTTCGTGTTCTTTATAAATGAAGAAATGCTAAAAAAAAAAAATTCAAGAAAGCAAAGTCTTATTCCAGATCCCATCATCTGGGAATAGCCATTACGTGACCAACATTCAGGGCAGCTTTCATGAATTTCACCTTTTCTCAATATCTTTATAATAATGTGTAAGTGTGCTACTTCTACAATTTAACCTGGCTTCAGTTGGTAAGTGTCTTAGTGTGGTTTATGTTTCTATAACATAGTACCACAGACTAATTTTTAAAAGAAAGGAAATTTACTGTATCTTCTGGATTCTAATCCACCCCCTTTCAAGTTTTGTTGTTGTTGTTGTTAGGTGCCATCAAGTTAGGTCTGACTCATAGCAATTCTGTATACAACAGAATGAAATATTCTCTGACACTGTGCCATCCTGGGGAACTATTGTCACGGCTTCTCTGCTATTCATAGGGTTTTCTATAGCTGATTGTTTCAACAGTGGGCCGCCAGGTCCTTCTCCCTAGCCTACAAATCCTGGTATTCCCAGGTGGTCTCCCATCCAAATACTAAGGAGGCCGACCCTGCTTAGCTTGTGAGATCAGACGGTATTGGATGTCAGGATGGTATGGCTGTACACTTTCATGTTTTAGAGGGCTACAGAATCAGAAACAGAAATGAATCACATGTGGACTGGATTGGGGTGGGGTGGATCCAATTTCTTGTGGATCCTATCTGCACCTGATTCTAATCCACATCTGATTTTGTAGCTCTCTAAAACTGTCAAAAGGGTACAGATTAGAACAAAAAATATATGGCATTTCCTGCAGTTCTGGAAGCTAGGAAGTCCAAAATCACATAGTTGCATCTGGTTAAGGTCTTCTGGCTGGGCCGTAATGTGGCAGAAGGCATCACATGGTATTGGGGGGTGGGGAGGCAGGACTCTCTTCTTAAAGAAGTCTCTTCTTAAAAAGCCACTTACCTCATGGGAATCCCACCCTCATGACTTCACTTAATCCTAATTATCTCCAAAAGGCCCCACTTTCAAAAAATATCAACATGAATTTGGGGATTAATTTTCCAAAACAAATTCTTTGGGGACAGAGTCAAACTATAACAATAAGTATTTACCATATTTTCTTTGTATTAATAAATGCTTAAGTGGCTATCCTTATAAATGCATTTGTGTTTCTATAATTTGATGGCATATATGATACGTTTCACCCCCTGAAATTTTTTATATAAATGTTACTGTGTGTCAAATGTGCCTGTTTTGTAGATGAAAGGCTGTGGGCCAAAGCAATAGGAATAGCAAGATGATCTGGCCCGATGTGACTCCTTTAACAGAGGAGAATGGGAACAGAAACTACAACAGAGATGCAAGTTTCACATCCTAGAGTTTTAGTAACCTAAAGAAACCATAGACCACACAGCTGATCAGAGGTACATTTTGAACAATTCCATTACATTCTATTCCATTCCATTACATTCTAGACTTACATTTTGCTACACTAAGCCCCATGACAAATGTAGTAGAGGCACTGGCTTATCATTAAGTTCATAAACACTGCCATGCAACTCAGTTAAGGACCACAGAATCTTTTGTTGTTGTTCTTTGAGACAGGGCTTCACTGTGTAGCCCAGGCTGTCCTGGAATTCATTACACAGACCAGGCTGGCCTTGAACTCTTGTCAGTCCTCCTACCTCCTCGGTGTTGGGATTATTGGTGGGTGCCACCATGCCCAGCTCCAGAACCATGCTTTACAAACAAGGTGACAGAGTTTCTAATGCAGTTTGTGCCAGTGATTGAGAGAATCAGCTGGAGACCAGCAAGAATGATGAATTTTCCTGGCCTTGAGGATGACATACCCAAATTTGAAGATGATTTTCCAGGATCTGTGGTTGAAGACTTAAACCTACATAATTTATTTTTGTCTCCTTTTCTTTATTTCAGATTGTTATCCTGTGCATTTATATTGTATAGGTAACAAAGTCTTATTCACCGAAAAACTGCTAGTATTCAGTTTTTCTTCTCTTACTTGCTGTGTACTAATATTTAGTGAAATTCTTGCTTTTGATGGTATGCTTTGTTTCAGTATTTATTAAAATATATATGGTGATTGTATAGCAATTTGTGTAACTTTATTTTAAATTGTTGCTCACTTTTTAATCATCAGTACTATATTTCAGTGACTTCTGGGCAAACATGACTTAGCCATAAGAATTTTTTTTTTCCCTCAGAATAATTTATATAAAGTCCTGCCTTGAGAATTTAAGATAGCAGAGCCTTCTTCAGAATTTTTCCATATACCAAGTTTATTATAGAGCAGATGGGAATTAACCCTATTAATGAACACTATCAAATTGTGGAACAGCCATATAATAAGCAGGGCAGCTGCTTTCGTAGTATTGCTGTTTATGAGCTCTGGTTGAACAAAGTGATCTTGCTTTTCTTAGGAGGGCAGTACTGACGAAAGAGGCAGCACATCAGTGTAGCCAGTAAGTGTGATGAGAAATGAAAAAAGAATCAGGTATTGAAAACTGAAATATCCTGAGATGTTCTTTGTAGGAGCTGCAGACCAAATGCCTTCACCTCTTTATGCTTGCCTAGACCACCTCAACTGGAACTGGTGCTTCAAGTCCAGAGGCACTTAGTTTATAACACGGTATGTACTGATGGCATGTCTAAACGGAAAGTCATGATGCGTTCCAACAGGTCATAAACAGGTGTTGGCCTGAATTCCATCCATGAAGTATTTTTGTGTAGCCTGCGGAGCTTTAAAAAGTTTTAGTTGGTTGTTGAATATTAAAAACTGAGATATTTCACATAAAATCCATAAAATTTCTAGCTTCCAGACCTAGGAACACTGGACTCAAACTTCCACATAGCAGCAATTAGCTGGAACTGGGAACAACTGTCTTCTTTAGCGAGAGCATCTGCTTTCCAGTTTGGTATAATGTTTACGTGTGTATGTGCACGTGTGTGTGTACAGGTATGCCTATGTATACCCACGTTCCCTCTAGAACCTACATCCCCTTAAGGCAGGATTTCTGTGACACAATGTTTTCTGGCACATAGTAAGTTAAAAGATAGTGATGAAAAGAATGAACTTGTGACTCTCAGTGTAAGTTTGTGGCAGAAAATGAGACAGAATTTTTCAACGTTGAACACTCCCAGAAATGGAAAATATGTTCCTTACCTTTAAGGTATAAATATGGTTTAGTATTACACTTTTCATATATAACTATCTCCTTCCTAGATGGTAAATTCACTGGGTTCAGGGACCTGAACCCAGTTTTGTATCCTTGAGAATACCCTGCACACAACAGATGCTTAAATATTTCTTGAATGTTGACAGAACTTTATCATTTCTCATGGGAAAGAACTTTGTGAATAAAATCAGGGAGATGTTAATGCATATGTTGTGGTGGGTGATCATGAGCTGGCTCATTTAGTTGTTTCTTCAGTTACATTTTCCTTGTACATGCACTCAGGTTCACCCCTAAAACCATACAAGTTCCTTTAATAATCCTTTCCCTTGCTCCTCAGTAGCAGGATAAATGGACTCCTCCTTCCTCACTTTGTGCTTACTCTATTTCAGTACTCATCATTTTATGTTAGTGATCTTATCTCCTACACTAAACTGTGATTTCCACATCAGCTAGAACTATGTTTGGTTTGTTTTTGTGTATCTAAGAGCTAATATTTATGTTACAATATTTGTGTGCCAGCTCTTTATAAGCACTGTTCTAGAAACTAAGTAAATGTTTGAATTTAACTGAGTTTGTGTTAGGAGTTGTATTAAAGCTCTACACAACATTATAGTTTATAAGGCATTTGTGTATGTATTATCTCATTTGGTTTTGAAATTAACTCTGAGAGCTGCAATAGAGAAAAATCAAAGCGTAGAAAAACTAAGCAGGCTAGAGTCACAAGGCAGTTAATGTCTGAACATCGAGATTGCACTTTCACTAAATTATGATACCTAGATAGAGCGGTATAGAACTATGGAGGACTTGTCATTCTTGACTGAGGCATTTGGATGTGTGTATTGAAACAAGAAGAGAAAGGGAAATGCTTTCTGTTGAGTTATTTTTGGATCAGAGTTTTTAGCTATCTAAGGCCTCATCCCTTCAATGTAGATGACAATAGCATTCCTTAGGGGAGTGAGGATTGTGAGTAGTTATTAGTTTGCTTGCCTCACCCAGATTCCATTCCTACCTCCCAGAATTTCCCTGTTTCCACCCTGCTCTACAATAACAATCAGTCCTGATCAGTGGCTGTACTTCATTTTTTGGCTCAAGTAATACCCCTCCCTTCTTGTCTTCCTCCTTAGGGCTTTGGACAGGAGCCCTTTAATTGCTGTTGACTGAAGAACTGGAGGCCAGCCCCTGCATACCAGAAATGCCAGTGGCTTTGTTAGCTGAGGAGGGCACTGCATTAGCACTGCCCTCTAAATCCCAGAGCAGGTGGAGGAAATCTAATTAGCATTCAGTATGCCACAGTCCCTTGGGGAATTTCTGATAAAGAAAAGGTCAGTGAAAGAAAAGAGAAGGAACATTGATAGACTTCATTTCCATTGTGGGAACTTTCTGAAATGGTCTGGGAATCAGGTGAGATGGTTTCTAATCTCTGCCCGATCCCTGGGGCTCTTTGACCACCAGTAAGTCCCCCTGATTCAACTGAGGTTTCATTTTTCTTGTCTCTGTCTACTCTTTTGCTAAACTCCTCTTCCTATGTATTTGTTTTGTGTCAATGACAGGAACCTCAGGTTGTGGAGGAACTATTACCTGGGAAACTTTTCCCAACATTCACATATCCAGATCCCACTCTGTGTCTGCTCAATTGCAAGATTCCGTAGATTTAAATATTGTATAGTTTGGGAAGTGAGAAGGATGTGGCAATTCACTCCCGAGGCAATCCCGAAACAACCAGCCATTGAAAACACTACCAGGGTCGCTATGAGTTGGATACAACTCGATGGCACCTAACAACAACAACATATTTGGGAAAGATTTTCTAGGAAAATTTAATTTTAAAAAAATCCTTAGTTTATGCTTTCCAAAGAACTTAGCTCCATACAGCAACCTCAACAAGACCTAGCAAAATGTTTATCTCACATATAGTTCCATATATAGTGTTGTTACTAGGTGCTATAGAGTCAGTGTCTGACTTGTAGCGACCCTACATACAACAGATGAAACAGTATTATTAGTGCTTCTCTGCTATTCATAGGGTTTTCAATGGCTGATTGTTTTTGGGGAGTGGGCTGCCAGGTCCTTCTCCCAAGCCTACTGCACCTGGTGTTCCCAGGCGGTCTCTCCTTCTCCCATCCAAGTACTAACCAGGTCCGACCTTGCTTAGCTTCTGAGATCTGACAGGGTCGGAAGCCACAGTGGTTCAGCTGCAGGCTCCACATATAGTAGTTGCTCAGTAATGTGTTTGGAGAGGGCTTTTCCTGGGCTAAGCAAGGGCCTAAAGGTAAAATTCCATTTGGGAAAAGCCTATAACAATCATTCCAGAAAATAAGCATTTTCCAAATTAGGGTTTGAGAGCTATTAGTGAGTAGTGAAGTGGTAATGAGTTGCTACCAGCATTTAAAAAACAAAATAAAATAAAAGGTAGCATGCAATGCCAGGTGCTGTGGTGCACACCTGTAACCCCTGCAACTTGGGAGCCTGAGGCAGCCTGTGCAATTTAGCAAGATCCTATCTCAAATGTAATTAAAAGGGGGCTTGGAGTGTGGCTCAGTGGTGGAGCATTTGCTAGCATAATTGAAGCCCTGGGTTCAATCCCAAGTACTGAGAAAAACAGAACAAAACAAAAGGTAGCACGCATTGTATCCAGCAAGGGTATCTCATAAAGCTTTTAAGTTCAAAGTATTTTGAAGTTCTGGGCTGAAATTTACATAGCATTTCTGGTTGGATTGTGGTCAAAAGCCATTGAATTGGTCAGGGATGTGTATTGGAGTAAAGAAGGTTCTCAAGGAAGGAGTGTCAACAAGCAATGTAGAAAAAGCAGTAGGAATGTAGGCTGTGTTCTTTACCCAAGCTGTTTGACTTTGAGCAATCAATCACATTGTCTCCTGAACCTCATGTTATTCTTTCCCATGATTGTGAGTCCCCTCTCCCTGACTTCACCCCTACATCTACTTGGCAAAACTAAACCAAGGGTCCTTTCTCTAACAGCTCCCTGATTCTGGCAAAAGTGTGTGTGTGTGTGTGTGTGTGTGTGTGTGTGTGTGTGTGTGTGTATGCAAAAGTGGGTATGTGTGTGTTATATGCTTAAGAATCTCTTTAGCAATCCAGGCACTTTCTCTGGGCTCCTTTATCTTCTGCTCCACTCAAACCTCTGTTTATACTTTTTAAAAAATATATATTTGTATTTTCTTCTACTAGGTTGTGAGCCCCTGGAGAGCAGACATCTTTATTCATCTGTGTATTCTCAGTACTTAACGCGATGCCTGGTACATGATAGGTGCTTCAGAAATGTCAGCGTGAATAAATATTGTTTTTTTATTTTTTACAGTCTTTTTATTGGTAATTTTTAATGTACAACTTAATGGGTCTCATTATGACATTTCCATACATACATGAATAAATATTTTTAAGAGGAGTATGTAATGGATGATTCGACAAAACATTTGAACATTTACCATATACCAAGCATTGCAAGTAAGTGTGGGCATAGGTACAAATATGTGTAAGAAAGCACTAGCTTCTCTTGAAGAAGTTAAGAAATGCAAGCATAAGCACACAGAATTGCTGACACAGCCATTAGTTTTAGTATTTAGCTGTATGTTTGCTTATTCAGCTAATAGGTCAGTTCCCATTTCTGTATTTGAATGTTAGTCACCAGAATCAGAGGGGAAGCATGTCTCTCCATCCTGATTAATTTCCTCAGGAATTAAGTAACAAATCTTTTTTTCTGATTTGGTGATCTAGCAGTTATAAGGAAGGTTAAGTGGAGGAGCCTCACCCTTAAATCAATTACTACAAGGTTACTTAAAATCTCCCATTGTCATAATGGGCTTGTCAATTTCTGCTTGCAGGGAGAACAATTATTGCTTTATATATTTTATTGCCGTATTATTAAATGCATGTACTTTTAGAATTATATATCTGCCTGGACCTTTGACCCTTCTATCTTTGTAAAGTGACCCTCTTTATCCATTGGCCTTATCTTTCTTACTGAATAGTCATATTACTACAGCAGCATTCTTTTCAATAGCATACATAATTCATAATACTTTCCATCCTTTGACTTTCGACCTATTTGTACTGTTAGATTTTAGGTGTATCTTTTAAAAACAGTACATTAGAGGTTTGTGTTTTTGTTTAGTCTGACAATCTCTGTCTTTTAGGATTTGGCTAATTCACGTTAATTGTGGTTTGTACAGGTGAGGCAATGTTTGTCTTTTAACTGGTGAGTTTAACTGATTTACATTTACTGTGATTATGGAAATATTTAGATTTATTTCAACCATCCAGTATTGTACCTTCTGTTGTACTGATTTTTTTGGTTTTTGTTTACCTTTTTGGACTATTTTCTTTCCTCTCATTTTATTTTTCACTCTCTACTAATTTGGAAATTATATTCTGTCTACTTTATTAGAAGTTATCCTAGATTTTTTATTGTCCATGCTTGATAAGGCTTGATAAGGTGTCTCCCAAAGTTCACGTATTGGAAACTTAATCTCCATTCAACAATGTTGGGAGGTCAGACCTTTAAGAGGTGATTAAGTGCCGAGGGCTTTGCTCTCATGAATGGGTTAATGTTGTTACTTGCGAGTGGGTTTGTTGAAAAAGGGAGTTTTCCATCCTTTTGCTCACTCACACATGCTATCTTGGTATTATGCCTTCCACCATGGAATGATGCGGCAAGCAAGCCCTTGCCACATGTGAGCCCCTTAACTTTGGACTTAACAGACTCGAGAATTCTAGGAATAAGTCTCTCTTCTTTATAAATTACCCAGTCTCAGGTCTCAGGTATTCTTCTATATCACCCCAAATGAGCCTAACAGTCCTATTTAACTTTTAAAATTCAATAGAAATTATATGTACATGGCTTAAACATCAAATCTCCCTTTGATCCTCTGCCTCCACATGCTCAGTTCCAATCTCCCATTATTCCTACTTCTATAATATATATTAGCCTATATATTCTAATAGGGCTGGGATTTAGCTCAATTGGTAGAGTGCTGCGCTCCCGAGTCCAATTCCCAGCACCGCAAAAATGGGAGAAGGACCTGGCAATCCACTCCCAAGGCAATCCCGAAACAGTCAGCCATTGAAAACCCTATGAGGGTTGCTATGAGTTGGATACCGACTCGACAGCACCTAACAACAACAACATATATTCTAATACAGATTATAAATACAAATACAAATATATGGGTATGCTGCATCACTTAGTTTTATACAAATGATGGCACAAAGCACAGCTTTCTCTCTACTTGCTTTTTTACTGTAGTATATCTTCATATTCTTTCCATAGTGATATGTGAAGATTCTTCTTCCCCCCCTGCTTTTCTTTTAAGTAGTTGAGTGTTAGTACAGCAGTTGGTGGAACCATGACTATCTGTGTCTGCCCCCCCCCCCC
>VMDO01002918.1:54710-89174 GCA_007922755.1 Pedetes capensis | reverse complement strand
CATTGTGCACATGTGTTAGTTTATCTCTAGAATAAATTTCTAGGGAGGAGTTTCCTGGTTAAAATATATATACTATTATAGTTTTAGTAGACTGTATGTAATTTTGCTGCCTTCCCCTCCAAAGAGTTCATATCTAGATCTCCTGCTGGCAACAGAGTACCTGTTTTCTCACAGTCTTGCCAACAAAATTATGAAATGTCTGGATTTTTGCCAGTCTAATGAGCAAAAAATAGCATTTCAGAGTACCTTTATTTTGCTTTCCTTTTGTAAGTCAGCACTGATTATCTTTTTACACACTTAAATATCTACTTATCCTTTGCTTATTTTTCTACTAGCTCCATGGTCTTCTTGCTTTGTAGGAGCTCTTGATGTAAGAGATAAGCCTTTTGAAATGGGAATTGCAAAGTTTGAGAAAATATTTATGCCTTTTATATTAATCAGCAGAAAAACAAACCCAAACAAACTTATAGAGGAAAAGGTTTATTGGAAGCTCACAGTTAGATCAGTCCATAACCCGTAATGGCAGTGGGGCAGGTGTGGCAGCAGTAGGAGGCAGGGTCCTTGGCAGCCGACCTGACCTTCTATCTTCAGGAGCAGGAAACAGAGAGAGAGGAGCCACGGGTCCAGGACAAAAACTTCCAAAAGCCCATCCCTAGTGACTCACTTCCACTAAGCTAGACCTGCCTCCCAAAGTACCATAGCCTCCCAGGACCATGCTGTCAGCTGGAGACCAAAAAACATGACCTTTGCGGGACATTTTATTTACTTATTTATTTAATTTAATTAATTTATTTATTTTAATTTAACTTATTTTGATGGTATTTGGGGGTTGAACCCAGGGCCTCACACGTACTTTATCAGTGCTGTACCACTGGGTTGCACCACTAGCCCATTTTTAAAAACTTTTTATTTTTGAGTCAGAGTCTCAATAAGTTACATTAAACTGCCTGTGGCCTCAAACTCCCCATCCTCCTGCCTCTGCCTCGTAGGCATGGGGATTAAATGTGTGTGTCACCACACCTGGCTTTCTTGTTTATTATTCTATATGAACTTTACAATCACCTTTTCTTATTTAAGGAAAAAGGATTCGTATTTTTACTGAATTCATGTTAAATTAATAAATTCCCTTAGGGAGAATGGAGCTTTTTATTAGCATCTACCAATGTATTTTAATTTGGCCTAAAGTAATATCTTTACTCTCTGTATCAGTTTCCTGTAGCTGCTGTGACAAATTGCCAAAAATTTGTTGGCTTAAGACCATGGAAATTTATTCTTCCACAGTTCTGGAAGCCTAAAGTCCAAAATCAAGGTGTCGTAGGGCCTACCTGCCTCTATATGCTCCAGGAGAGAATCTGTTGGCACTTCCAGCTTCTGGTGGCTCAAGGTAATCCTTGGCTGGTGGCTGCAATATTCCAGTCTCTGCCTGCACGGTCACAATGCTTCCTCTTTCTTTGTGTCTTCTCTGTGTATCTGTGTCTGTTCTTCCTCTGTCTCTCTCTTAAGGACACTCATGATTACATGTAGGACCCAGCTGGATTATACAAGATCCTAATTTAAACACATCTTCTTGTCATCAGGTAGTAAGAGTCCACAGCTTCCAAGAACAGGATGTAGATATGTTTGGGGGGGGCATTACCACTCATCTTACTACACTCACCTGATTTGTTTAAGAATTTGAAAATTCTTAAACAATGGTCACTCCTAACTTCTTGTCTAATACGTTACTTCTATCTTATTTATTTATAACCATACAAGGCAAGTAATTTTTTTTTTTTTTTTTTTTTTTTGGTGGTACTGGAGGTTGGACCCAGGGCCTGCGCTTGCAAGTGCTGAACCACTGAGCTGCACCCCCAGCCCGTTTTTTTACTTTTTGAGACAGGATCTCGCTAAGTTACGCAGACTGCCTCTGGTCTTGAATTTACGATCCTCCTGCCTCCACCTCCCGAGCTGCTGGGATTACAGGTGCACACCACCGCGCCCGGCTTAGTAATATTCTTGTTTTACACTGGCAATAGTCAGACATCCCACATATTAATATTTCTGTTCATCTTTGCTTTATGTCAGACCTTCCAACTGGGATCATTTTTCTTCTTCCTGTAGTATATCCTTCAGAATTACCATTAATGAGTATCTCTCTGTGACAATCTGTCTTGTCTAAAACTATCTTTATTTTGCATGCATGCTCGTATTCGGCATTGGGGATGAAACCCAGGGCCTCATGTACGCTAGGCAAGTGCCCTACCACTGAACTACATCTCCAGTCCATTTTGCTTTCATTATTGGGAGTGTTTCAGTGACTATAGACTTTTGCTTTAAAAGTTACTTTTGCTTCACACATTGAAAATATTGTCCTATGGTTTCTAGATTTTTCTGTCACTATTATGGAGTTAGTCTATAGCCATTGCACCCTGGCATCCAATCCTGTCTGATCTCAGAAGCTAAGCAGGGTCTGCCTGGTTAGTCTTTGGATGAGAGACTACCTGTGAATACCAGGTGCTGCAGGCTAGGGAGAAGGACCTGGCAACCCACTGCCAAAACAATCTGCCATTGAAAACCCTACCTAGGGTTGCTATGAGTTGGACCTAACTCAACAGCACCTAACAACAACATTATGGAGCTAGCTGATTATCTAGTTGCTGTTCTTTTGTAAGTGATCTCTTCTTTTTCTTTCAATGTCTTCTTTTTTATCTTTGGTATTCTCCAGTTTGATTGCAATTTGTGGTTTTGTTTGAGATTTGGTATTCTTTCAAAGATTCTGAAAAATTCTCAGCCAAAGGCACTGAATAACGCCTTTCTCCATCCTTTCTTATTTTAATTCTTGAATTTCAGTTCCAAGATTAGATATATGTTAGAACCTCTTTATCATCTGTGTTACTTAAACTCATATTTCAATAACTTATTTCTTGATCATATTCTATGAAGTTTCTTTGAATCATTCTCTTCCAGTTGACCATTTCTTTAGCTATATCTAACCTATTTAACCTGGCCATTGATGTTTTTCATTTCAAATATAATTTTCATTTATAGATGTTCTATTTTGGTTTGCTTTCAAATAAACTTGGAGTCATTTTAAATCGTAGAATATTAGAGCTGAGTGGGCGAGCTTCTGTGATCACTTGATCCAATCCCAGTTCCCTCTAGGGACTTTTTAGAATCTGCTACCCAGAGCTTTGCTGTTTTTTGGTTGGTTGGTTGGTGTTTTTGTTGTTGTTGTTGTTGTTTGTTTGTTTTGTTGTTGTTGTTTGTTTTTTCTCTTTTCTTTTCCAGTACTAGGGGGTTCAATCCAGACCCTCTAGCACGCTAGGCAAGTGCTCTACTCTTGAGCCACCTCACCACCCCTCCCTGCTTTTTAAAATTTTGAGACAGGGTCTGACTTTTAACTCACAATCCTCCTGCCTCAGCTTCCGGAGTCACTGGGATTACAAGGCCTGGGCCACAGTGTAGATGAGGAAACTGAAACCTATAAACTGCAAATGATTTTCTTGCTGTCACAACAAAGCCAGAGCCGAACCCAGACCTCCTATTCCTCTTCCAGTGTAGGATCTCCATTACACTAAGGCACATTCACTGCACTGCCCATCTTCAACTAAGCTCCACCTCCATGGGCTCTCTTTTAAGACTGTGAAATATCCTAACGGTTTGTCTTTGAAAGTGAGCCAGAACCAGGAGGGTTAAGAGAAACGGAACAGTGAAGAGGGAGCCCTTCTCTCCTCAGCTGGGAGCTGCTGAAGCACTGCATGTGTTCCATTATAGTGTAATGATGTAATTACCAGTAATGCTGCTTCTGCCTGAGGAGTGGTGGAGAGGTAGCATTAAGGAAAGGACTAGCCCCAGTTCTCTCCTAAGAGCCATTTCAGCCCACTTCAGTCTATTAGCTCGAAGATGCTGGAAGGCGAATGGCTTCAGTGGAGGAAAAGGTCAGATTTAAAAGCTTTTCTGGGCTTGGTATTTATTGTTGCCTTTTTGACCTTCAGAAAAGTCCCCAGTGTGTTTGTCCCTGATTTTTGCCTTTCCCATTAATGCTTGAAAGCTGTACTGCTGGCCAAACTCAGTCTTCGGCTTAGATGGTTTCCTATATGGTATTCTTAGAGAAGGTGTAGCCCCTTGTCCAGATTACCAGGCCACCATTGTACTGTCGGAAGTCTTTCTGACTCTTGAATATTTTAATTTTCAGCCATTCTACAATCCCTCGCTCTCGCTCTCTCTCTCTCTCTCTCTCTCTCTCTCTCTCTTTCACAAACATACTTAGATCTTTAAGCTCAGTTGGTAGAGGGCTGCTCTGCGCACCTGAGGCCCTGGGGTCAATCCCCAGTACTGCAAAAAAAATGGGGGATGGACGTGGCAGCCCACTCCAGAAACAATCCCCAAACAATCAGCCATCAAAACCCCTGTGAACAACTACATAGGACTGCTATGAGTTGGACTTGGCTTGATAACATCTAACAACAACAGCAACACTTTAAAATACATAAAACATGTATAATAGGGTGGAGTACCATGGGCAAATCACATAACCTTCCTGTGAACCTCTTCCAAAATATGCAGCCTGCCCACCTGGCAGTTATGAAGAGGTTATCATGGTCTCTAGAACATGGTAGACCTCCCAGAATGTTCCCCTATTAGGGATATCCATGATTCTCTCAGTAATACCAAGTACCTACCGGGCCTAAGACACAGGTTATAGGAAAGCACAAACAAGTTTTGCTTAGTTCAGTGCTTTTCAAAGTGCCAGTCTTAGAGTAGCAGCATTCGTGTCACATAGGACCATATTAGAAATGCAGATTCTCAGGTGCATGCCAGGCCTACTGACTGAATCACAAATTCCAGGTGTGCGAGCTGTAGGTCTGTGTTATACGTAGCCCTTGAGTGACTGTGTTGCACACTGAAGTTTGAGAATCATTGGCTTGTTTCATAGTTCAGTACTGGGAACTGTTTGTTAGTATGAAATTCCTAATGTTTATTTAGAGCTGCATTGTCCCATACAGTAGCCACTGGCCACGGGCACTTATTTAAATTTTAATAAATTAGGTAAAATTTAAAATTCATTTTCTAATTTGTATTAGCCACAAGTCCTCCTTAGACATGTGCCTAGTCACAACTGTACTGGACAGCTCAGGTATAAACATTTCCATCACTGAAGAAAGTTCTATTGAATAAAGCTGGGCTCAGAACAATGGTCTTCAAACCTTTGGTTGTTGGTTGGTGCCCATAGCAACCTTCATAGGGTTTTCAATAGCTGATTGTTTTGGGATTGCTTCAGGAGTGGATTGCCACATCCTTCTCCCATTTTTGTGGTGCTGGGAATCAAACCCGGTGCCTCAGATATTGCAGAGCGGTGCTCTACCAACTAAGCTAAATCCTAGCCCCCTTCAAACCTTACAATGAATCAAATCAACTCAACCTTTTGACACCAGGCATGGATTTTGTGGAAGACAATTTTTCCATAGACCAGGAGAGGGGAATGGTGATCAGATAGGAGGCAGAGTTCAGGTGGTAATGCAAACGATGGGGAGTGGTTGTAAATACAGATGTAAAGTCAGACATGATGGGTCCATAGCCTAGTGGCTGGAGATCCCTGAACTAGCTGACTTGATAAAATTCATATTGCTGGGCCCCATTCCTGGAGTTTCAGATTCAGTAGCTCTGAGCTAGGGCTGGAGAATTTGCACTTCTAACAACCCCACCACCATTGTTGGGCTTTAGTTGAGGTCCTGGGTTTAATCCCCAGCACCACAAAAAATGGAAGAAAGGAGTGGCAATCCACTCCAAGGCCATCCTGAAACAATAGACCACGGAAAACCCTGTGAAGATCCTGTGAAGATCACTGTGAGTCAGACACAGCTTGATGGCACCTAACAACAACAACAACAAGTCCTGTTCAACAACAACAAGATGATGTTCAGGCTGCTGCTCTAAGGACCACATACTGAGAACCGTTGGTCTGAAATAAGGAGTCTTCGTCTTAAGTTTGTGAACCTCTTAAAGGCAAAATATTCTATCTGTGTACATAGTCCGTATGGGCTACAGGATATAAGGTGCATAGTTTTAATCTGATTCTCAAGTGACTCAGCAGGTTAGGTAACTTAGATGCAGTTAACAGAAAATCTGACCTACTTTGTCTGAAATCACAGATGTTGATATGGATTTAGCATAGTAAGAGACAGCAAGTTTCAGGTTTTTTAGTGTTCAAGCATGTTACCAGGAAAACCAGGCACTTTCCCTCCTCCAGAAAACCCCGTATGTTTTTTGGTTTTTTGTTGGTTGGTTTTGGGGAGGTTTTTGGCCATAATTAGGTCACATTCTCACCTCTCTAGATCAGTCCCCTTGTGATTCACCCCTGGCGCAGGGAGAAGGGTCTACCTTCCCTGAGACCCCAGCATCTCCACCAGTCCTCTGAACAAAATACTAGTTCCATAACAGGGATGAAGGGAGAGGTGGCCTTGGGTCTCTCAGCGAGTTAGGAGCCACTGGTCTAGGTCTTTTCAGCCCATGGCTTGGTTTGGACTTGCAAAGCCGCAGATGCTGTGCTGCGCTACCTGGGAGGGCAGGTCCTCGAATGGCATATGACAGGCTCTGGGAAGCCCTTCTGCTCATAACTAGTGAGGTGGGGTGGAGTTTAAGAATCTGATTTAGGCCTCTTGGAATCAGCGTCAAGTCAGCTTTCAGGTTAGTCCCTCTCTGCCTTTGACCTCCAATTCAGAAAAGGATTCTTCCCTCATTCATTTTGGCCAAGCCCTCATGTCCAAACACTTACGCTTTGAATCCTCAGTCCTTCTCCACTTTGACCCATTATTCTTTTTACTCACCAGCCCTCTGAGAACTAGAGTCCTGGCCCTGATTTTTCAGGCCAAGCACTTGGATTCTGCTGCCAAACTTCCCAGGTCCCTGTCTGCCTGCCTGGATCCCTGCTCATTTCCTCCCACCAGTGTGCCTTAGATACGTTGCTAAGTAGAAATATCATGCCTAAAAATGTGTGAGAATCTTCTGCGTCGAAGTGATAAATGAAGGAGTAGGATTTAATGAGATCATTGAAGGAGAAAAAGTGTGAGAAGCTGAGAGCACCCACCTGAGCCAGCTGAACGAAACTTGTCACAGCCCTATGGGTTCTTATCCATAGGATCCATGTGCACTGTGAATCCCAGGCTGAGAATCAACGTTGTGTTCCTTTCAGCCCTGGGAATCCAGAACGGTGCCTGATGAAAGAGGTGAGGCAGCTGAGCAGGGAGGGCTCTTCACCTGTGTCCCCTTCCCTCCAGAGCAGGCCTGCTTTGACTTGCATATTGTAGATCTATACAGAATTTTGTGTGTAAGAATACAAGTTTCTATTTCTGAGAGAGAGAGAGAGCGCGAGCGAGCGCAAGGGTGCAAGCACCAGTGCACGATAAGCACTCATAAGAGCATTCCTGGCTAATGATGTCCAAGGCCTCTTCTAGAATGCAGGTACTGGGCTATCCTAAGCTATAGCAAGTCAGTGTAGTACTTTCCTATTTTAGAAGGAGCTCTGACCCCGCCCCCTTCTCTGCATGGTTTTCAGCTGACAGTTGCCACCCTCAACAGCTGGATACATACAGTACCTAATTGTTTGCAGCCAAAGTCCTGCAAGCTTGTTTCCTCTAAAAGCTAATCTTCTGCAACCCCCACCCCCACCCCCCACCCCCGCCCCCAGGACAGAAATGGAACTGAGGGGGAATGTTTCAGTTCCCCAGCCGGGTTGTGTGCCTTTTTCTCACATCATTGCTCAGACCGTCTAGGGAATTTTTATTTTCCATATTTGCTTACCAGAAAAGAGAAATTGACAGAGTACAGTTTGGGGAGGAGGCTGTGGTTAAATGAACACAAAAGTACATGTCCCTGTGGTGAATTGTTAAGTGTGTGAAGGGGGAGCAAAGCAGCTTTAGTAAAATTGCAGTTCAGGCTAAATCAGGACTGGAAATGAGGAACAACCAAAACACCACAATTTGCTTTAAAGCATTTTATCCCTGGCTCTCAATAACACATATTGAGGATTATTACAGGATTTCAGACTGTGCCTGTATGTACTTTTTAAAAGTTTTTATTTGGTATTATAATATACAGTGAGATAATGAAAAGCTGCCTGTTTTTATAATACAGATCTCAGAAAGTGAAGCTTGGCCACCGAGGAATAAACAGGCAGCAGAACAGTTCTCAAAGAGGAAGTACATGGAAATTTTAAGGCTGAGGAAGATTATTTTTGGGTAGAAACGGAGGGCCTTTGTTCAAAGTTGAAAAACGTGATTGGTCCAGGGTTTGGAGGATCTGAGAGTGAAGGTGACTTGCTAGAGTCTCGCAGATGCTCCCTCTGAACTACAGTCCAGAGCCTCCTTTCCCAGGGTTCCCCTCGAAGGTCAAGTTTCTGCAGCCAAGCCCAAGCCATGTTCTCCTTGATCTTTTGGCCCAGGCTCAGGGAAGATGGACTACAGCTGGTCTGAAATAGGAACATGGTGAATTTACTTAAACTTCAGCACGACCCATTTGCCTAACATTTTCCACTGTGATGAATGAAAATACAGACAACAGAGCGTTTCACAAGACAGACAACTCATAGAGGATAAGAATGAGAAGTGTGCGATTTGGTTCTGCCTTTAAAAAGAAACATACTACAGGACTTTTTTTTTTTTTTTAATTTCTGTCATCTGCGATCCATTGCCCATTCAGCCAAGACATTTTGGCTTTTTGACTCTGGGAAACCAGTGGGTGGGTGAGTCTGGAGAAGCCAAGAGCTAGCAAAATACCAGCAGATGCTTGGAGGCAAGCAAGAGGATTCTCCTTGGTCCCACTGGCAGAGGTGTAACCCACCCCCACCCCCACCCCCACCCCCAGGCTAGTAGAGAAAAGATTGCTGGAGAGGATTTGCCCCATCCGGAGGAAGATAATTTCCAGGACTTCTTCCTGTCCCTGGGCCATCAGGGTCTTGCCCTTCTGAGCCTGCCCTGAGCACTGGAGGAAATGATAGCATTGCCTTTGAAGTTACCTGCTCTGATTCCAGATCCATCAGAGGCCCCATCTACCATTTTCCATCTGAGAGACTTTTGATGAGATCTTTAAGCCCTCTGAGCCTATTTCCTCATCTGTACTAGAAATGATCGTGCCTGCCTCATCAACTTTGTTAGAATTAAATGTGATAATATGTGTGAGGGGCCTACCCACTGCCAAACACTTAGTTGAGACTCCATTAATTGCAAGTTTTTTGCAGGGCCATTCATTTCCTCAGCAAGTTGTATACAACTTTTTGTTTTCCCAGTGACCAGGAGATAAGAGACAGGAGCTTGCCAACTTGATCCTAGTGAGAGTAGGCATGCCAGAGGGAATTTTTTTTCCTTATCAACTTTAAGAAGTTACACAAAATAAACTGCATCTGTTTAAGTTTACTAAGTCTGACAGATCTCTGTACTCATGGAATGAAATGACCATACAGTGAAGATGTAGAACATTAGTATCAACCCCAGAAGATTTTTCTTGCCCATTTATAATCTTTTCCTTCCTTTGCCCCTAGCCCCAGGCAAGCATTCATGTGTTCTTTGTCAGTAGGAATTAGTTTGTGATGTAATGAATAGTATCATACAATATGTATATTTTTTGCCTGACTTCTTTCACTTAGTATAATGCTTTTTACACATCTCCATGTTGTTACAGGTATCCTTTCTATTGCCTTATAATATTCCATTTTGTGGCTATACCACCTGTGGATGGACATTTGGGTTGTTCTCTGTTCCTCACTATTTTAAATAAAGCGAGAGGAACATTGATTTGCAAATCTTTGTGTAGGTGTGTTTTCATTTCTCCTGGGTATACCCAGAAGGCTGAGTCATATGGTTAAGTTTTTGTTAAACTTTTTTAGAAATGGCCAAACTTTTCTAAACTGTTCTGGTTTACTTTCCACTAACAGGATATGTAGTTTTTGGTTGCTCCATATTTTGTCAACACTTAGTATGGCCACCCTTTCTAATTTTAGTCATTCTAATGGGATTATAGGCTGGGATTTAGCTCAGTTGGTATAGCACTGCGCTGCAGTCTCTGAGGTCCCGAATTCAATTCCCAGCACCGCAAAAATGGGAGAAGGACCTGGCAATCCACTCCCAAGGCAATCCCAAAACAGCCATTGACGACCCTATGAGGGTTGCCATGAGTCGAATACCCACTGGAGGACACCTAACAACAACAACAATGGGTTTATAGTGTTATTTATTATGATTTTAATTTGTACTTCCCTGATGCCTATTGATATTCTTTTCATGTGCTAACTCTCCCTTTGTATATCTTCTCTTGTGTTATATCCATCCAAGTCATTTGCCCATTTTTAATATGTTTATATTCTTGTTATTGAGCTTTACAGGTTCTTTGTATGATTTCTTAAAGAGTTCTTTGTAATAGAAATATGTGGAGATTTTCTTCCAGTAGTGACAACATGTAAATACTCTCTCCCCATTTATGACATGCCTTTTTTGACACAAAGTCTCGTTATATTATACCCCAGACTGACCTCAAACTTGCAATCCTCCTGCCTCAGTTTCCTGAGTGCTGGGATTACAGGTGTGTGCCACCAAACTCAGCTCCTTTTTGTGTTCTTGGGGGTACCACTTGAAAAAGAAAAGCTTTGAGTTTTGTTGAGATCTATGTTTTCAATTTTTCCTTTATGATTTATTTTTTGTATTCAAGATCACAGGATCTTCCATATTTTCTTCCAGGAGTTTTCAGTTGTAGCTTTTACATTTAGGTCTGTAATCCAATTCAAGTTAATTTTTGTATATGGTATTGGAGCAAGGGCTAATATTGAAATTATTTTTTGAGTGTCTGTTATATATGAGGAGCTTTAGTTCTCAAGAACAAGTATTCTAAGATAGGTATTTATGATCCTCATTTTAATGATTAGGACAGGAAGTCTCAGAACTTGCTGAAGTCATATAACTGAGGTTCAGGCCCATGAATGCCAAACTGCAAAGCCCATAATTTTTTCTGCCCTATTATGTGGGCACTGAGTTTTCAAGATTCAGTTTGGTTCTATAGGAGGAATTCCAGCTGTACCATGTGAGGGTATGGAAATGAGGTGGCAGTGCTTCACATTCATATCCCCAAACCTACCTTATGCCACCATCCAGGCAGGGATATTGGGAACTAGGGCCACAGATTTTTTGTCAGGCCATTTGCTTAAGTCCGTGTCTTAAAGCTATAAATACAGCTTCCTTGGTATTCTCTTGGTAAGGAAACTAATTCTTAGATATTTTTCCATTTTATGGCTGGTCCATCAGAAATATCAAGTGCTTGGCTACTCTGACAGTTAATGCTTAGAGTGTCCAGCTGGATGGCTAAGTCCTACTATGTTTGTTGTGAGTTTTTATTTTTGGAAAAGAAATAAGGCAGTCTCCCTCCTCTCCATCTCTCTTCTTCATCACCCCTTCTAGGTTCTCTTAGTTGCTACAGCCACACTAGATGAATAGATTTTCCCATAAAATTCTCCCTGAGCCAAGACAGAATGAGAGGTTCCCTGCCCACTGATGTCCATCTTTAAAAAAAGGAAAGTGTATAGAAGGCTATTAATTTTTGCCATCCTGAAAGAGTCTCTGAGTCAAAGTTAGCAGCAATATTTTGTTTCTTTAACAACAACAACAAAATGTGGAGCAGAACAGCCAGCCCCTCTGTTTTTGCCTCTCAACAATGTAACTTTGGTACATCCACCTCTCCTCTTCCCTTCTTTCTGTGAGGTGTGTGTTGCAATGGAAGGGCGTGGGATACTGCAGTGAGAAGTGGGTAGGTTTGACTCCAGCGTCAGGGTTTACAGAGCTAGCAAATCACCCTGTCCCTATGAAGTTCAGCTTTCTCATTTGTAAAATGGGAAAAACGATTACTTTATGAGTTTGTTGTAGAATGTCTGCACGATGTCTGGCACCTGTATGTAATTATATTATTGCTGTTTTATTAGGTCTCTTTCTGAGGAGTAAGGACATATGACAACCATAAAAAGTCTGAATAAGGGGTTGTTTGAAACTTACAAAGGAATATTTATTTATTTATTTGTTTGTTTGTTTATTTATTTATTTTGACTACAGAGCCCTACTTAAGGTGCCTTAACAGGTATATTGCTTTCTCTTTGGCTGTTTTGGGCAGTTGAATTTCCAAGCCCAATCACTGAAGGTGAAACATAGTAGTTATTCTGCCAATGATTTTCCTTGCAGCTACCAAGTATACTGTCCTTGGTCTTTGGAAGAAAGGCTTACTTGGATGCAATTACTTGTGAGTAAGGATCTTATGTTGTATGCAGAACTGGGAGCTGGGGAGAGGAGTATAAGAAAAAGACAGTCCTGTATCTGCCTAATACACAGGGGACCAATTAAATTAGTAAGAGAGAATGAAGGCTGGGATTTAGCTTGGTTAGTGGAGTGCTGAGCTGTGTTCTCTGAGGCCCTGAGTTCACTCTCCAGCACCACATAAATGCGAGATGGACCTGGCAGCCCACTCATGATGCAATCCTGAAATAATCTGCCATTGAAAACCCTATGAATAGCAGAGTAGCACTGGCATAGTGCCAGGCATGGCACAGTGTTGGGGAGTGTTTCATTCTGTTGCATATAGGGTCGCTATAACTCAGACCTGACTCCACAGCATCTAACAACAACAAGGGAGAGTGGGAAACTCGGTTAGCATGTTTGGGAGATTTATACCTCCATCTTTGCAAACACAGCCCTGAGAAACTTAAATCTGTGTGTCAGCTGGTAGGATGAAAGCAAGTCATTGTCTACCAGTATCTTCTAGTTACCGTGACTTCCAGCTGGCCTCGTTTTCCTCTTTTCCACGAGAGCCTCCTTTGCATTGCAGTCTGGGAGACTGTCTTCTACTTCTCCTTTGCCTACTAAGGATTCTGTGGACTCCCTGGTTACCGTTTTCAAACCTAAGACACTTTCTGTGGTAGCTTTGCCTTGCTAAAGTACCTACCTAACAGAACAGTTTAAGGGATGTAAGATTTCATTGGCTCACAATTCAGAGGATTTTAGCTCACAGTGGCAGGGAGGCGTGGTGGTGGAGCAGGTGGTGAGCCCTTGTGGCAGAGGCTCTTCACATCATGGGAGACAGAAACAGAGACAGCTTACTAGAACGGAGAGCCCAGGTAAAACCTTAAAGCCCCCCTTAAAGCTCCACTCCAGTGACCTACTTTTGCCCGTCAGTTTCCACCTACCAAAGCCTCACAATCTCCTAAACTACCACCACCCACTGGGGACCAAGTGGTCAAACAGGATCCTTGGGGACCCTTACCCCCACCCCTAGCAGTACTTGGGGGTTGAGCCCAGGGCCTTGTACATGCCAGGTAAGCACTCTACCACTGGGCTGCACTCTCACCCCATTTTTTATATTTCCTATTTTGAAACAGGGTCTCAGTTATGCAGGCTGCCTCTGGCCTCAAACTTACAATCCTCCTGCATCAGCATCCTGGGTTGTTGGGATAACAGACACGTGCCATAGCTTGCCCACCACTTGGGCACCATTTTATATTCAGATCATAACAGACATAAATGTAGCTCAAATTTCATTCCATTTGCCTAGCATTCATACCATCTTTACAACTTTGGATACAACTGGGCATGGTGGCACATGCCTGTAATCCCAATGACTCGGGAGGCAGAGGCAGGAGGATCGCAAGTTCAAGACCAGAGGCAGACTGTGTAATTTAGCGGGATCCTGTCTCAAAAAAAGTAAAAAAATGGGCTGGGTGTGCAGCTCAGTGGTCCAGCAAAGCATGCAAGCACAAGGCCCTAGGTTCAACCCTCAGTACTGCCAAAAAAAAAAAAAAAAAGAAAAGAAGAAAAGAAAAACAATTTTGGATACATTTTGTTTCACTAAATATTATAAGCTTAAAAGTGCTTATTATAAACTTTGAGGATAATTTAATGGCTGCATTGTGACTCTCTCATTGTGGTACCAGGATATTTGAGCTTTGATGTACCTAGATAAGGAGATAAGTGCTGTTGAATCATTAAAGTCTGTAGTCAGACTTATGCCGATTACCATTTATTACCTAAAGTTCTGTTTTTCCCTTCATAACCGTACATAGAATATTTTCACTGCCCAACAAGTAAAATGAGACAATCAGTCCCTTACTACCTGAGATAATATATTATAGATGAATAACATTTACATTCATATTTATAAGTTTTTAAGTTTTACCTATAACTGACTCAAAGAATTAAAAACCAATAAATATTCTTTGTTTTGCTACAGTCATGTAAATATTCACAGCAAAGCAGAGTTACATCACTTGACCCATATGAAGAAAATAAAGTTTAATGATGCTTTGTTAATTTTGTTAGGTGCCGTCGAGTCGGTATCCAACTCATAGCGACCCTCTGTCCAACAGGGGAAACAGTATTGTCAGTGCTTCTCTGCTGTTCATCGGGTTTTCAATGACAGATTGATTTTTGGGAGGGGGTTGCCGGGTCCTTCTCCCAAGCCTACAGCTTCTGGTGTTCCCAGGCGGTCTCCTATCCAGGTACTAACCAGGCCTGACCCTGCTTAGCTTCTGAGATCTGACGGGATTGAATGCCACAGGGCTACAGCTACAGGCTTAATGATGCTAAATCTGTGATATTTAAAAGGGAATGTTCCAACTGGGTATAGCAGTGCATGCCTGTAATCCCAGCGATTCTGGAGGCAGAGGCAAGAGGATTGCACGTTAGAGGCCAGAGGCAGTTTGAGGAACTTAAGCAAGACCTTGCTTTAAGATACAAAAATTTAGAGAAGTCCTGAGGTTACAGCTCAGGCTCAATAGTAGGCCACTTGCAAAGTATGTGTAAGGCCTTGGGTTCAGGCCCCTAGTACCTCAAAAAAAAAAAAAAGAAAGAGGGGGAATGAAAATGAAAATATGAATGTAAATGAATAAATGAACACTCCAAACTTCAAGATCAAATAGATTCTCATTCTACATCCCATCACTTATTGTGATTTCTTTGCTTTGTATTTATATACCTTATCTTCACTTTTTGTTTTCTTTAAAATTTCCGATTGCCTTTTTTTTCCCTGATTGAGGAAAGAAATAAGTGCCTCTGCCTTATGACTAAGAGCATTTAGATTCTTAGTCACAGCGTTTGTTATAGGGAAATGCCTTCCATCTTGACACATTCTCTCCTAAGTCTGCTGTGCTCCTGTTCTAATTTAAAGGCCCACGACCATTTATTTCATTGAAGTTTTAAGTTAAATCTTGTTATTTTCATCCCATGTCATCCTTTTTCTAAAATCCTTTGCAATTTCACTATGGAGCGTCCTTGGCCATTTTTTCAGAAAGAATGCAGTGAAGGTCAATGCTGTAAGTCCTTGGACGTCTCCAGTGTTTTGCTCGGCTCTTCTCTAGGCAGCCCTTCCAGGCATCACTTTTTTTTCTGCTCCTCTTCCTGCCTTGCTGTCTGTATTCTCTAATTCTGCTCTCTTCAGTATGGTAGTCACCAGTCACCTGTGTCTGCTGAGTACTCAGTTCTGGCTCCACTGAATTGAGAAGTGTTGTAGGTGTAAAACACGTGCTGTTTCAAAGGCTTAGAACCAAGGCATCAAACCAAACCCAAATCCTGAGCCCAGACCAATTCAAGCATTTAAAACAATTTTTTTCTGAACCCAAACCAAATTTTTAACAGTGCTTGAACCAGAACAGGTTCAGGATTTGGATTCGGGCTTGGTTTGAAGCCCTCTTTCAAACCAAAAACAGAAAAGGAAGAATCTCGTTTTTACATTGATTATATGTTGAAATGATACTATTTTGGATGTATTAGCCTAAATAAAATACCGCAAAATGAACTTCACTGTTTCTTTTTACCTTTTAAATGAGGCTACTAGAAATTTCAAAGTCATATCTATGATGTGTGTGATTTGTGTTGGACAGTGCTGCTGTGATTCTCAGCTTGGTGCCTTTCGACGCCTCTATGAGGAACAGCCTGGGCTACTGTATGGAGTCTTTCTTACGATTCTGAATCTGGCCTCCTTCATTGAATTATCTGTAGATTTGTGGGCATTATAGTAATCCCCAATGCAGTATATCTACTAGTATAATGTCATCTATTTCCTATTTGAAAAGTGTTAAAAATTTCTAATCTGGTACTTTTCTTCTTTCCTCTCTCTCTACCCTAAGTGCATTTATTACCATATTCCTTCCTTTACTATTTTGCCTCTTTGGGATTTTGGAGGAAAGGGAAGTAGACATATTTGCAGGCTGCCAACTGGGAAAGGGAAGATTTTACTAATTTTTTCACTGTTTTGAACAATAGTACAATGATCATCTTCACACATAAATCTGTCTACATCTCTACATATTTTCTTAAGATGAATTTCTAAAAATAGGCATACTGGTTCAGAGTAGATGAATTTCCTAAGACTCTTGGTATAAACATTGACAGATTGATTCCCCTAGAAAGCACCAGTCTTTTTTCAGTGGATTAGTCAATAAAAGATGGGAACAGTTACCTAAGAAGTACCCACATTCACATCTGAACCCATTTGTGTGGGCCTTTTCATTCAGCTTCTGTGGAAAGCATGCCTCTTTTCTGAATCACTTAACTTAGTTGAGCTTTCATTTTCTTATTTGTAAAATTATTCCCTGAAGAATGTATAGGGAACATCACTAAAAGTAGCATTTTTAGTATTTTGCATCAATAAGTATTTGAGAGCCTAGTGCAAAGTACAGGTGCTTTTCTAGAAACTGTGGAGGATGACTCAGTGATGTGGACCCTGGCCTCAACACTAATTTCTCCTGAAGGGAATACAGTGGGAGATGAGACATATTCATAAGAAGCTAACTTTTGTGCAAGACTTTTTGTGATATGTGATAAGAGGTGCAGACAAAGCATTGAATGGATTTACATCAGGGAGGGTTTGCATTCTTCTTAAAAGATCAAGGGCAACAGCCTGCAGGAGATGACACTGAAGGCTGGCCTTGAAGCAGCAGTATAATTTCAACATAGGTGGGGAGCAAGGTGGCGGGACGTGAGGTGTGAGGACGAGTCTGAGCACTGGCACAAGGGAGGTTTCAGGACAGGTCAGTTGAGAGCATGCCCTGTAGTGTGAACAAGAGAAGGGGAGGAAAACTGAAATTGTAGATTGACACTTCTGTCTCTGTGAGTATAGTTATTTGCATATGCCAGAGGACTGTGTAATCCCTACATTTACCACATTTCTGCTGTGCTTCAATAGGGAAGGCAGAGAGCAATCATTTCCCTCCGTTCTGGGTCTAGTCAGAATTTGTTAGGCAAACTTCCTCCTGCTCCTAGGTGCAGGAACACAGTACACCTGGCCCTTCCCCTCACAGAGCCCTGAGATTCCAACGCATGTTAAGCAGTTCTAGAGCTACTTCCTGTTGCGTTAGCCAGTCGGATGACTTGGACCAGCAATTGTGCTCAGTGGAAGAAGTTCCCTGAAGAGAAGAATAACTGAGACAAAGGTAGCGTGGCAATAAGGAGAATCCTGAGGGAGTTAGAAGTTTCATTGTCATCTCAGCAGTTGTTTGGAACCATCAGGTTGTTCTCTGACAAATTTTGGGTAACGTCTTCCCTCCTCCACACTCCCATGCTCAATATTTTTTTTTTTCTTTCTCAAAGCATTCCAGTTTTCCCTTTCTTCTTGCCCATAAAACGAAGTCATATTCCTGTGCCTGGTATTCAAGGTGCTCCCACCATGGCTGGAGGCTCCAGCTTGTATTTTCCATCTTACTTTACATTGGTACCTCATTACCTTGAGTCTATGATTTAACATCTCTCGTCTACTTATTCTAACAGAGGTATCTGATTCATTTATTCGTGGAGTAAATTTTTGAGCACCACTATGTACCATTTTTTTTCAGTAAACTTTTATTGACCCGTTGCTGTATTCTAGGCATTATCTTAGAACCTGAAAGTAGAAAAATAGGAAAGGGAATTGTTGTTATTAGGTGCTGTCGAATCGGATCCGACTCATAGCTACCCTGTGTAAAATAGAATGAAATACTCCCCAACACTGTGCCCTGCCCGGCAACATTGTCTATTGCTTCTCTGCTATTCATAGGGTTTTTGGTGGCTGATTGTTTTGGGAGTGGGCTTCTGGCTTCTTCTCCCAAGCCTGTAGCACCTGGTATTTCCAGATGGTCTCCTGAGTACTGAGTTCCCACCCAAGTACTAACCAGGCTGATCCAGCCTAGCTTCCGAGATCTGACAAGATTGAATGCCAGGGAGGTAGGCTGCAGACAGGATAGGGAATAGTATTGGTAGATTGAGAATAAGCAGGAGGTATAGTTGGGGAATCAGTGAAACACACTAAATGTAGGTATGACAAGAGGCACTCATGTAGTCTGCTTGGATAACCATTTTCTTTGGATATACTCAGATGAATCACTAGTAGACACTGGGATCTTAGAGTTTAGGTTCAGTGCAGATGTATTGTCAAGTGGAGACAATGAAAGAAGCAACCATAATGGTTTTCAATCAGGGTCATCAGCTCCAGGACTGATAATAAATAGTTTCTTAAAACATATGACTTAATGCCTATTTTGATTCATTTGGTCAGAATGGTCTACAGTTTCACTCTGGTTATACCTCGTGGCATTGTTGGGGTCTGTCTCATGGGGCCCCTTTTTTTGAATGGTGACTCTAAAAGAACAGATACTTGAAATGTGCTATGAACTTGCCCACGATACTGCCTCAGTTCTTGTTCTTTAAACAAGCCTTGTCCTTTCCTACTTCTGCGCTTATGTTCACCGATGTAACAGGAAGAAAGATGATCTGGAGGCACATTGGATTTGAGACCTAGCTTCACCTTTCATTCACTCAGTAAACTTGGGCAAATTTCTTACACTGGTTAAAGGCTTAGAGAGACATAATATCCACCTTCCCTATAGTCATTTGTATTAAGATTTAGATGAGGATTTATGTGGAAGTTCTCAGCACGGTATCTGTCACATGGAAAGCACTCTCCTTTCTCTTTCCTGGGGAGCTTTCTTTTACTCCTTCCCCAGTCTCTACTTATTAAAATCTTGTCCCTTCTTTGTTAGGCTCTTATATCACTTCTCCACTGTTCCCAGGTCGAGAGATGTAGGCTTTCCTTCACAGATGCTTTGTTTGTTGGATTTTAGACTTTTGAAGAAAGAGTTCTAAGTAGGAAAGGGAATGTCACAGAAAAGATAGGAACCTGAACAAAATAGCCCTGTTTTTGAAAGCAGAAAAACAAAGGCCTGTAAGAGGCAGTATCCAAATGGTTTAAATAAAGGTAACCTATCACTCAGTGCAAGGTGATTGATTCTCAGCCTGAGTTCATCTCAGCAGGCCAGAGATGAAGATTGTCCTAGTTCCTAGTATTAAGCACAAAAACCAGGCTCCCCACTCCTCTTCATTCAGTGGGAATTAGCCCCTAATCTCCCAGAGAGCCTTGAGCTTATAGAATTTGGTGCTGTGTTTGATTAGAATCAGATAGTCTGTCTGTGGGCTTTTCTAGGAAGACTAGCTTGGTCAGCAGAATAGAAAACTTCAAGAATGACATCGAGCTTTGAGGGGAACAACCAATGATGGCCAACACAACTGCATATTCTTTTATTTACCACTTCACACCTGGCACAGTCAGGAAGCTACATTTAAAAAACAATTTTCTCTTAAAATAAACAGAACTTGGGGTCAAAAAAGCCCTTATTCACTGTAAAGTCAGAAGGATTCCTTTATTGCAGCTGATTGTTCATATTCATAGAATTTTGAATTTTGTAGATGGAAGGGGCCTTAGAACTGAATAAGGTCTTCAAGAAGAAACAAAAGGCTCTTGCTTTCTGTATGAACAGAGTTCATTTACAAGAGTGATTTCAGGCAATTAGCTAATTGGTTGAGGGAGGTGACCTATCAGCTTTACAGAGGGGCTGACTGCTCTTAGGGATCCACATAAAGAACACATCCTAAGCTTTCCATGACAGCCAGGAGCAGCACCATTAATCCTCCTGTGTAACAGCCACTCATAACCACAGAGGAGGAATATATTTCACTTGACAGTGAAGCCACAAACCCCTGAAGTCTGATCACCACCACCATCAGCTCAGTGTCCCATCAGCTTGATGCTCCTTCATGCTTGGAAATATTTATGAATAATCTTCCAATTTGCTTTATAGTATAAGAGGCTAAATGACCCTGCAGAAATAGTCTGATATTTATTTTTTAAAGTGTTATCAGATGCTTTTTAAGGGTTGAAATGACACTTGTCTATTTAATAGAAAAGAAGGGCAGGACTTCTTTGAAACCATCTTAAGACCCCAAATGGGTACAAAACAAGAAAAAGGAAAATCTTTGTAGGCAAATGTTATATTTTTCTGGATTTCAAATGTGAAGGAAACAGAATAAAAGAAAATCATACGTATTTTAAGAAAGGAATCAGGAGAAGATAACTGATGAGAGCCAGTAGGTTGAATCTTTTTGTCTTCTAGTCTGAGAGGCAGTGGAATTGAATGCACGGGGGGGTTGTTTTGTTTTGGGTCTTGGTTGGTGGGTTTTTCTTTTTAATCTGTTATTAAGATGTACCCAGAATGTAAAGTCTTATGATGAGAGTGGATATGACTATCATAAGATAACTGATCCCTCAAACCAAAACACCACAGGACTAGTCATGAAGAGACTCTGTTTTTATAGCACAGTGTGTAGCTTTGTTAGTGTCATAGTTAAAAGTCAGGGCTTTGGATCTGTCAGACATGGGTTTGAATTGTGTTTCTGTCACCTACTTACTTTATGACCTTGGCTAAGCGCATGGTAAGCATTTATCTCAGGAATATTTTCAGTTTATGTAAGAGGAAAGCTGATTGATGGTGGTTTAAACAAATAGTTCATTTTTCTCACATTGCAAGGAGACTATAATAAGCAGTCACTGCCTTTGGTTAGAGACAGAGATGTGATCGAGGATGCTTATTCTGTCTTCTTATCTAGTGTGTTGGTTTTCCCAGGAGTCTAAGAGGATATCTGCTTCTTATCGCCTAGAACCATGCCATATGGATACCTCCAGAGAGAAGGGAGGATTGGATAGTAAACATTCGTCTCTTCTAGACTCTGTCACTGAGACAAACCAGGAAGAAGGGGATTGTGAATACTCATTATGTTCTCCAGCCAACAGTGCAGGGTCTGGTGTAATGTTCAATTAATGGTAGATGTTTTTCTGATAGTGATAGTGACAGATAACCTACCGCATTGGGCTCCTCTGAAGATTCAACATTTAACATTTTATGCTTTATGCAATGCTTTCATTGGCCCATATAAGGAGTTTGTTGATGGTTATTGTTATTACATGTTTAGAAGTTCCTTGATGATTGATCCAAAGAAGAAAGATCAACCTGGAAGGATAGCCAAGCCCAGCCCTTCATGGTGACCTGAACAGCCCCAGGTCTGTTGCTTACACAGCCTCCCAGACCACCCAGAACCACAGCAATCACTCCTCTGGATCCTAATATTACTAACGTTTATTTTCTGCTTTATATTTTAAAAATACATTTGCCTTCTTAGCTAGGTTTAGAACTCTTTAATTAGAGAATCTACAACAGAATGTGCCTTATGAAATGTAGAGAGGAATTTGGTTGCTATTTGTTTACTGACAGAATATTTTCTACTTCATACTGTTAACTGGGCTTGAGGTGATGGGGTAAGGCTGGTGAATGATTAGAGTGATCTGCCACAAGGAAGGAATTTTATCTTGTTTTTCTCAGTATTCCACCTTTCTTTCTCCAGCTTCCACTTTCTTGCTCTTTTCCCCTCAAAAGACATGATGAAGTATATCGTTCCATTTTTTATTACTTTCCAGCCTCTTCTTAAGGCTGGGATTTAGCTCAGTTGGTAGAGCGCTGCGCTGCAGTCTGTGAGGACCCGAGTTCAGTTCCCAGCACCGCAAAAATGGGAGAAGGGCCTGGCAATCCACTCCCAAGGCAATCCTGAAACAGTCAGCCATTGAAAACCCTATGAGGGTTGCTATGAGTCGGATACCGACTTGACGGCAAGTAACAACAACAACAACAAGCCTCTTCTTAACTCTTCATTGACTTTGCCATGGTGAATTTGCCCTAGTTCCTAGTAGGACAGAAACTCCTGACCCCTCACTGCCATCTCTGAGACTGTAGCCGAAAAGAAATAATTGCAAATTAGCATCTCTGGGGCCTTTTGCATACACTGCTTCTGTCCATGTTTTTTGTGGAGACTTGACTTAAAAATCAAATAGTACTGGATGAGGAAATCAAACCCCACCGACCGAAGTCTATACTATACAAATGATTATCTGATCTTTCACTAAGACCAGATGCTAAGAATGTGTAGGGATCTTGGAACTCAGAAGTGCTAGATAAATGTTTAGCAAGGAGCTACTAAGTAGCAAAGCTAGCTGCCCAGGCCAAGGTTTTTTCATATTGTTCCTTGTTAGTGCTATAGTCTTCAAACAGTGCAAAATAGATACCAGAGAAATCACAACCAGATTTCTGAGCAGTTGAATCCAGTGAATTTCTTTTTTTTACCAAGACACTGAGGTCTTAGAAATAGAAGCAAGAGTAGATGCTAACATATTTTAGTTCAGTTTATATCATTCTTAATTCATTAATGCAATTGTTTGTTCATTTTGTTTTGAATTGCACAAATACCAAAAATTTCCTGATATTGTGTCTCTTAAATCTTTTGGTCACTTAATTTTCCCATACTTTTTATTTCTGTGCATTTTTCACTCTTTGATGATGGTTGTTTAAATGTAGCAAATGCAATGCTAGCTGTGGTACCCATCTTTCCAAGGTTTAAAATAAACTTAATATACAGACATGCATAGACAAAGCACAAAGTCTTATCACCTATTGACTTTGCCATGGTGAATTTACAATGTAAAGCACTTTACCAGGGCTTTGGGGACTTGCGGTACCAGGGAATTAACATTTTTCCCTACTGCATAGAGTACAGGAAGGCACAAAATACAGGCTCAGGCATCAGGTCTACTCCTGACTACCTAATAGGTCCTAAAGTGTAGTTGGGAGGCGAAAGTCTGGTAGTGTGTCGTACACACAATGCAAGAAATCTATACCACCAAGAGTGTGTAGAGTAAGACAAGAGGAAGCTGAGATGAAATTCTGGGGATTGCAGACCTTAAAGGACCCCGCGAAGACTGAAGAGGAGCACAGGGGTGCAGGAAACTGTGCGTCACATAATCTGAAGGCTTTAGGAGACGCATTTAGGAAAGAAGGAGTGCTAGGCTGCCTCAATTGCTGCCAAGAAATCAGCAAAGATAAAAGCAGCAACAACAAAAGTCCCCTTGAGATTTTACAGCAAAAGAAAGATCCCCCACAGTGTAAAAACGCACTGCTCTCCCTCCCCAGGCTCCCTAGACTCTAATCACACAGGACCACCTACATTTTGTTTTCCAGTGCGCCTTCACATCTGGCTCCCATTGGATGTAAAAATACGTCCCTGAAAGGTCTTTGGCTTCCAATTCTTCACTTTCATCCTGGAAGAAGGATTTATCATTATGTGTCTGTGTATTTGGAGGATGATTAGTGATAAGATTTTCCTTTGTAATTGGAGCATTTCTGGGTGTGAGGACTGGAAATCCCAGAACGAGAGTGTACCAGTGGGGAGGGGGCCAAAGAGGGCAGCTGAGGGCTCTGGGGCCCTACGGAGGCTCTGAACCACAGCCCGGCCCCTCTCCTCCCTCCTGTCACATCTGTTGTTGTTAGGTGCCATGGAGTCGGTATCTGACTCATAATGACCCTCATAGGGTTTTCAATGGCAGACTGTTTTGGGATTGCCTTGGGAGTGGATTGCCAGGTCCTTCTCCCATTTTTGTGGTGCTGGGAATTGAACTCAGGACCTCAGAGACTGCAGCGCAGTGCTCTACCAACTGAGCTAAATCCCAGCCCCCCTGTCACTTCTAGGACTTGCCTTTCCTGTTAAATTGTGTTCAGTGCTGTAGGGAATGCACTGATGTTGAGGCTCAATAAATTTTTAGCAAAATTAGACTTTTGTAGGTCTAAGGAAAGGAGAAAGCCCCGCAAACAAACTCCATCTTCAGATTTCTGCTCATTCCCCAGGGCAGGAAGGAACTCCGCGTGCCTGTCTGTAAGCACCCACAAAAAAGTTCTTTCTCAGAGTTAACAAATAGCACTCTCTAATAGCTGCTTTTAGCCTCCCAGCGTTGCATTTTCTTTTCCCTCCTGTCCACGAGAGAGCTGTGATTTGTCATTATGCACATGAGCCTCCAAGCGCAGGCGGGTTTCTTGCATTCCATTGCCACTCGTGTGCAGGCTTTCCGGTCCTTCAGATCTTCCTGGATCATCAGTTCTGAGGTTTACTCCTTGATAGCCAAAGTTTACTTAAACATAGGCTCTCATTTGTTCTGCTGATCCCTTCGCTCATCACTCACGCCTGCGTGTGTGAGGCATTGGGGCTCTTACCTTTCCTCTGTGCTGTAATGAATGACTCATGACTAGAGAGCCTAGAGCACAGCAAGGGTTGACAGACGTTGAACTGAATTTTAAGTCATCCTGGGACCCCCGATAAGCTTTTCCGGGTGAGTAGAGCCTGCGTTGAGTTGACCTCATAGATTGATGTGCAGGGATAGTCCAGGGCCTGGTAACTTCCTGAGCCACTTCTTGAAACACCAGGGGCCCTCCCCACTGGCTTCCAACAGCCTGTGTATTTTTAGTCCTGCTTTTCATGTTAGCTTCCCGTTAACCGCTTGCAGGAAATCTTTTCTTGGACATAATCTGCCCATTTCCTGCAGTCTTCCTCTCCACATTGTGTCAGTTTGGGGATGAATCAAGTCAGCAGTTCTGGAGAGGGCTTTTTCTCTTCCCTGCCACAGCCTCCCCTCTTTGTGGAGAACCAGAAAGCTGCCTTTCTTGTCTTTCTCTAGCGGTTGAAGGAGGCGGGGTGAAGCCCCCCACCCCCCCACCCCGTGTGTGTCAGCCTCCGAGGCTGCCTGACACAAATGTCCTTTTGTGTGCGGAGGGGGCCTGTGTGTGCTTGCCCCTTCCCAATGGACACTTTCATTTATGAGGCCCGGATGGTGGTGTGGAGCCACAGAGAGGCTTCGGCCCCCACCCCTTTGTCCATTGTGAGCCTGGTCTAATTTGAACCAACCCAGGACCTCCGCTGTCCCTTCAGAGCCACGCGGACACTACTCATTTTCCCTCGAAGGCTTGGAGGAAGAGGTTTGCCCTGATAAGCACAACAGCTCTTCCCATGTGCATGATGTTGGTTTTTGAACATGTTAATCTCTTGAGGAACTGAAATTCTGGGTTCTTTGTTATCTCTCAAGAATAGAGGATTTGGATGAAAAGATATGTATTAGAGAGATGGCCTTGCAGTAACCTCAGGCAAGTTATGGGGCTAATGACTGTTCCCACGTTGGGGGAGTTCCAAAGTTTAAATAAGAAGTTGCATGTAGGTCACTTCTCAGCCTTTTGGCTAAGATTAGGTGTAAAGTGGTTGCCCAATGTGAAGCGCCCACACGTTAACCAAAAGAGGAGGAAGGGAGAAGGAGTGTTAATTGAGATATATAAATCACTATGGTGTGCATCAAGTGCTAAGCTTACTAGTTACTGTTTGGGTTGAGGTCTAAGGTTAAACCTTTTCTCTTTCCTCTGAAGCTGCTTCTCAACCTGGGTTCTCATGCTGACCATTCTTCTCTCATTCATCTTTTCTCCCGCATCTTCTTTAGCATAGTAAGACAGCTCTCTTATCTCCAAACAAACCTCTGTCTCTTCAAGCCAGCTCTCAGCCCAGTGCTTGGCGTAAAGTAGGATTCGACATTTACTTGAATAGGTACTTGGAGTGAAAAATTCCAAAATCCAAACCCTCTGTTTCCCTTTGGTTCTACCCCAGGTGCCTGTCTCTTGTCATTCAGAATTACTCCTTGATTTTTATACCCAGAGATCAGTGCAAGAAATGGAAACTATTCCAGAAACTTTAAACAGGAAAGAATTTAATGCAAGGAACTCGATGCTTCCCAAATGGCAGGAAGAACTAAAGCTGTGTGTTCTGGTCTAGAACTCTGTCAGTGACCTCCGAGGACATCACACTGGAGTGATCAGTTTAATGCCCCAGCCCCACTCCATAGCTGTGCTCTGGGGATTGGAAGGTCAGACTTGAGAAGCTACTGATGCAGCTGCCCTGTGAGAAGCTGGAGAACCTGCCCCAGCAACATCAGACCCTCCATATGTCCAGGCCCCCATTTGCCAATAGAAATAAGAAGCAGCCCAAAGAGAGCAGGAAATGGTCTTTACCTCACTTCCATCTTACAGATCTTGTAGGTATGCAAATAATTGGCAGAGTAACTGCAAACAGATCTAGTAAAGGTGAATTTTAATCTTCCAGAATTTCTAACTAGGAGAGTGGAATATAGGTTAAGTGAACCAAACTACAGTAGATGCCAACCACCTCCACCTAGAGTGTTTTTCCAGGAGCAACATATCCTTACAAGGTAAGTGAGAAAACTCAAACAATGCTCTTTGCATCTGTTGCAGAATCACTTCCAGAAAGCCTCGTTTCCCTAAGGGAAATCCTCCGCATCTCCCTGTGGAGTCTAATGAGTCCACTGGCCCCAGATGGCTAGCTTTGTACTTGTTAAGTACATGCAATCTTCTTAACAAACGTTTGAATCAGGACCTGTTCTACGTGCCAGATACTGTGCTAAGCAAAGGGAACACAAAGTCAAGAGAGAAAAACAGGCCCTGACATCAAGAAGTTCATGTAGTCTAGGAGGGAGATAAAGAAGGGAAAATAGTTACAAAATGATATTCTAAATGCTAAAAAAAGTTATTCACAGGAATACAGATAAATTGCACATACATCAGATTAGGGACTAGCAGGAGGATGAATACGCAAGGGCTGCATGGACTCACATAAAAGTTAACATGTGAAGGATTTTTACTAATATATCGAGCCTGTAAGTCTGACCAAATAAATGCTGTCATCTTTCTTCTAATCACCCTACTCTGACATAAGAACCCAAGATGTTCATTTTTTCTAACATTTTTAATCACAGTTTTCAAACACAGAGTTTTATAGTGAATACCCACATATTGACCATCTAAATTCTGTCATTACTATCTCATTGCTGCAGTGCCATATACCTACCTATCCATCTATCCCTTTGCCCATCCATTATCCATCTTTTTTTAAAGCATTTAAAGTAAACTGCAGACTGCTGTTCTCCACAGATAATACAGCACGCATTTCATTGAGATCCATACGTGTTTAGTATTTTTCTTTGAGGTAAAATTTGCATGGAATGAAATGTTCAGCTGGGCACAATGGGACATGACTGTAATCCCAGCATCTTGGGAGACTGAGGCAGAAGGATCACAAGTTCAAGGCCAGAAGCAGCCTGCACAACTTAGCAAGACCCTGTCTCAACATAAGAAAGAAAGGTGGGGGGACTGGGGATATATAAAGAACTCAAAAAACTAAACACCAAAAAAACTCCACCCAAATAATCAATAAATAGAAATTGAATTGGACAGCTGTCAACAGAAGAAATATAAGTGGCCAATTAATCTACAAAATAATGTTCAATATCCTTAGCCATCATGAAAATACAAATCAAAACTACATTGTGATTCCATCTCACCCCAGTCAGAATGGCTAACGTCAATAAAACAAACAACAAATGCTTGTGAGGTTGTGGGAAAAGGAACACTTATATGTTGTTGGTGGGATATAAGTTAGTACAGCCATTGTGGAAATCAGTATGGAGGTTCCTCAGAAAACTAAAAATAGAACTACCATATGATCCAGCTATACCACTCTTGGGTATATACCCAAAGGAGTCCGAGTCAACATACCACAGAAGCATCTGTACTTCCATGTTCGTTGCAGCACTGTTCATAATAGCTAAGATAAGGAATCAGCCTGAATGTCCACCAACAGATGAATGGAGAACAGAGAAATGTGGTATATATACATAATGGAATATAATTCAGCCATAAAGAAGAACAAAATTATGTAATTTGTAAGAAATTGGATAGAACTGGAGATCATCATTTTAAGCAAAATAAGTCATCCTTAGACAATTACCACATATTTTCCTCATGTGTGGAATCTAATCTTGAAAACAAATCAAAAACATATTTATGTGAGACTTGCAAATAAAAGGGGGACTGTCTGGAGGGGAGAAGAAGGTGGTAGAAGAGAGAAGCAATAACAGAGGGTAATGAAGGGGTAGCCTGCAGCTGGTAGCCCTGTGGCGTCAGATCTTGGAAGCTAAGCAGGGTTGGGCCTGGTTAGTATTTGGATGGAGGACTGCCTGGGAATACCAGGTGCTGTAGGCTTAGGAGACGGACCCGGCAACCCACTCCCAAAAATCAGTCTGCCATTAAAAACCCTATGAACACCAGGGAAGCACTGACAATAGTGTTTCGCCTGTTGTACCTAGGGTCGCTATGAGTCAGGAACCAACTCGATGGCACCTAACAACAACAACAACAACAACAATGAAGGTGTGAATAAGAGCAGAGTACATGAAATAATTATATGAAAATGTCATAATGAAGCCCATTATATTAAAAAAATTTTAATGGGTTATTATCCATCACAGCTCAGTGGTAGAACACTTGCCCAGCATGCACAAGGTCCTGGGTTCAACCTCCTGGTACTACAAAACACAACAACAAAAAAATCACATCTTAAGTGAACACTCTTTGAGATTTGATCAAAAAAAATGCATAACTGAAATTCCTATCATGGTGTAAAGCATTGTCATTCCAAGAAGTTTCCTTGTACCCCTTCCAGAATAATTCCTAACTCCATCCCAACCCTCCAGAAGCAACCACCATTCTGATTTTCCTCCATAGATGAATTTTCATGTTTTTAGAATATATAAGCAGAATCTTATAGTGTGCACTGTTTTGTGCAAGGCTTATTTTATTCAGCATCCATGTGTGTTGTTGAGCATATTTATAAACTTCCTTACTGAATGACAAACTATAGTGTGTTTATGCATTCTCCTTTGGATGGATGCATGTAGTGTTTCCAGCTTTTAGCTATTATAAATTCACTCTGAACTTGTTCTTTTTAAAATAGACTTATTTTTTTCAAGCATATTTAGATGTACAGAAAAATTTAAAAGATAGTACAGAGTTCCCACATACCCTACATGTAGTTTTTCATATTGTATTAATCAGTTTTTTTTTTATTACCATAGTAAAATGCCTGAGGCAGGTTGTTATGAAGAAAAGAAGGTTAATTAGATCACAGTTATGGCAGTTCATAGGCATGGTGCTGACATCAGCTCAGCTCTATTGAGGGCCCTCTCTGTTACATCACATCATGGCAGATGGAAATGGCAGGTGCAGGTGTGGGGACCAAGTGAACACATCTCAAACGGAAAGCCAGGGACCCTGGGTGGGGCCAGGCTCAGGCTTTCATAGCAGTGCTCTCAAGAGAATTATCCAAGGCTCCACTAAAATCACTTCAATTCCTTCCGAGGGTATGCCCACACTTGACTTAGGACCTCTCACTAGGCAGCCCCTGGCAATCAGGCCACCAACATGTGAACCTTTGGGGGGACCTCCAACACCCTAACTATAGCATATGTTGTTAACATCTTACACATAATGTTCTTTTTTCCTTAATGTCCTTTTTAAGGCTTAGGATTTTTGACTGACTGCTTAATAGGTGGCTGTTTGGAAAGACTGCAAATGCAGTGCCACCAACATGTACACTACGATGGGAAATCATTGTCATTATGTCAGTGAGATTATTGACCTAGAATTTGTCTTATCGCACAAACTGTATGCCCCGGCCATCGGGGCTGTTCAACAGGGACCTAGAGTAAGGGGTGAATGAATGAGAGAGAGACAAGAGACGCGAAGGATGAGAGCAAGACAGGCTTTCTGATCAAGCTCCAAAGTCTTTAATTTTTTGCTGTAGCTTAAATACACATGGAGGGGGAGGGGCGGGGCAAAAATGTCACAAGGGCCAGGGGCTTCTTCAGTTCTTCCTGTAACCCTGACAACTGCTTTCAGATGGTAATTTCAATTCAAAGGTCACAATGCCCTGTGGCTCTACATCTGCTATTTTTCACCACACCCTGCACCTTTTCATCAGGATATCTTGTAAAAAGTTACTTATGGTCTTGGCTCCCAGCAACTGTACAGAGGAATACCTAGTGGTTGGTGCTCAAGGAAAAGTCTAGAGTCAGATCCTTAGGTCTACAGGTGAAGACAACAGGGCCTTGTCCTCATCTGCATGAGCAAATGGTCACCCCACTATCACCTTCTGATTTTTCCATTGTAACCTTCCTCTTACCTTCAACAAATCCTCTACACGTTTGTAAGACTTTTTCCAAAGCATGAGTTATGATTACAACAGTCAATGTTTATGCTTATGCTGTATTTGCCAGTTTATAAAGCTCTTTTATTTTTACTTTTATTTATTTGTTTGTTTGTTTGTTTGTTTGTTTGTTTTTGTGGTGCTGGGGATTGAACCCAGGGCCTTGCACTTGCATGCTTTGCAAGTGCTGGACCACTGAGCTGCACCCCCAGCCTTTTTTTTTTTTTTAACTTTTTGAGACAGGGTCTCACTAAGTTACGCAGACTGCCTCTGCTCTCAAACTTGCGATCCCCCTGCCTCCACCTCCCGAATCACTGGAATTATCAATGTGCACCACTGCACCCAGCCTTATAAAGCTCTTTAACATCCCTTTCTTCATGTCAATCTAGTAAACTATATATTATATGCATTTTATAGAGGAAAAACTAAAGTTCAAACACATTAATTACTCCTCCAAAGCCACCTTGCTGCTTATTAATAATTTAGGATATAAACCCAGCTCTGTCCTTGCATCTGATATTTTTCCTTTATATTATGTTCTTTCTGCTCACAATTTTTGAGCTATTGCTTTTCAAGGCAAAGTTCAAGCAATTTAGTTCATTATTTAAGGCCCCCTGTGATTGGGATTTGGCCCGTTTTACCATTCTTATCTTTCCTGGGCCTTTGTAGACTCTAGAAATGGTTACAAACTATTTCCTAAACACTTCGTGAATATTGGTACCTCCATACATTTTATGTTTTCTCCTTTATGTTGAGAATATTTTTTCTTTCTTCCATATTTCATGTATTTTCCCCTGAATTTGCTTCCAGGAGTATTTTTCATCTTTTAAGACTCCTCTTAGACACGGTTACTTTCACATGAAACATCTCTTGATCACTTATCTCTTCCCCTCACTCCTCCCTATCTTGAGGTACTTTGGTCCCCCTTCTGGTCACACATTAGACTTCCAGAGCCCAGCTGGTCCATCCCATTTTAAAATGCAAAAATAACTAAAACATGATCCCTTGGAATTAAGTATGGTCTATCAGCCCATGTCCACGTACAGAGTAACATAGAGATCAGCCAGGCACAGTGGCTCACGCCTGTAATCCCAGCAATTTGGGAGGCAGAGGCAGGAGGATCGTGATGTCAAGGCCAGAGGCAGCCTGCGTAATTTAGTAAGACCCTGACTCAAAATAAGAAATAAAAACATGGGCTGGAGGTGCCGTCCAGTGGTAGAGCACTTGCAAAGTATGTGCGAAGCCCTGGGTTCAACCCCCAAGTACTGCAAAAATTAAAAATTAAAATAAATAACATAGAGGTAAAAATTGACCCAGATATATATTTATTGAGTTCCTACTATATACCCGGGCTGGATTTAGCTCAGTTGGTAGAGCACTGCTCTGCAGTCTCTGAGGTCCCGAGTTCGATTCCCAGCACCGCAAAAATGGGAGAAGGATGTGGCAACCCACTCCCAAGGCAATCCCGAAATAATCTGCCATTGAAAACCCTATGGGGGTCGCTATGAGTAGGACATGACTCGACAGTACCTAACAACAACAACAACAACAACTATATACCCAGTGCAGATGCCCAGTAAATATGTGTAGGCTTGTATTGAATAATAGACACAATACATTTGAGCTAAGCGTCAGTGATCTTGAACATAGACGTGGTGATTTACCTGCTGTGATTAAAGAGTATAGAAGGGGTCTTTGCTCAAATAAATCTTTGTAATTTCTCTTTAGGCATTCTCCCATCACACCACCAGTGCTTTTTGGCTTTCCCACTTCTAGACCTTCCTCTTACCTCCAAAAAATCCTCAACACTGAGCTGTGCACGTGACCTTTTTATGTTGGAGCTCATTGTTACAACCACTGAATTTCTTCTCATTTTCAGTGGTGCCACATCAGCAAAAAGAAGTCCCAGGGACTTTACTCCATTCCCGTCATTAAGATCAACTCTACTTAGAGGTGGCAGCTCTTCCTCAGTCACTTTTTGAATGCCTTCCAGCCTGCAGTGCAAGGGCCACTCATTTTCTGGCACTATATTTGACAGTGCTTCCCTGATATACGTAGTATTTTCAATGGCTAATTATTTCATGAGTGGGCTGCTGGGTCCTTCTCCCTAGTCTGTCTTAGTCTGGAAGCTTAGCTAAAACCTGTTTACTCTGCGTGGCCCTGCTTGTATCTGAAATACCGGTGGCATAGCTTTCAGCATCACAACAACATACAAGCCCTCAGAGCAAGACAAGCAGACAGACACATGGGGGATATTTAATATTACATATATAAAGCATCTCTAAGATGACACACAAGAAACTGAAGAGAACGAGTATCTCTTTTTTTTTTTTTTTTTTTTTTTTGGTGGTACTCGGGGTTGAACCCAGGGCCTCGCCTGCATGCTCTGCAAGTGCTGGGCCACTGAGCTGCACCTCAGCCCTTTTTTTTTTTTTTTTTTTTTTTTTTTTTTTTTTTTTTTTTTTTTTTTTTTTTTTTTTTTTTTTTTTTTTTTTTTTTTTTTTTTACTTTTTGAGACAGGGTCTCGCTAAGTTACGCAGACTGCCTCTGATCTCGAACTTGCGATCCTCCCGCCTCCACCTCCCAAGCTGCTGGGATTACAGGCGTGCGCCACCACGCCTGGCCCCACAACGAGTATCTCTATAAAACAGAGTAGGATGGCTGGAATTAAGGTAGGGGGAGACTTGTTTGCCATTTTATACCTCTTGATTCTTGAGACATATTACTTTTTCAAAACTGCAATGTTTGAGCAAGTTGCGGTGGTGCATGCCTGTAAATCTCAGGGACACAGGAGGACTCCAAGTTCAAGGCCAGCTGCACTCTGTTCAACTTAGCAAGACCTTTTCTCAGAATAAAAAATAAAAGAGGTACTGCAGGTGCAGCTCAGTGGTAGAGCACTTGCCTAGCATGTGTGAAGCCTTGAGTTCAACCCCCTACTATTGGGAGAAGTAAAACCCTTTAAGACAGACTTAATGAAACATTCTTGCAGTCCTTGCCACTCAGGAGGCTGAGGCAGGAGGACTGTTTGAGCTCAGGATTGCAAAACTAGCCTGGGCAACATAGCAAGAACCTATCTAAAATTAAATAAGTAAAATCACATTGTTTAAAAAGAAATAGACCAAAAAATAGTTTGGGGATAGTTTAACTGTTCACAAGAAAAGATTGTGATTTTTTTAATTCATAATATTATTAGCATTGGGCTGGGATTTAGCTCAGTTGGTGGAGCGCTGTGCTGCAGTCTCTGAGGTCCTGAGTTCAATTCCCAGCACCACAAAAAATGGGAGAAGGGCCTAGTAGTCCACTCCCAAGGCAATCCCGAAACAGTTAGCCATTGAAAACCCTATGAGGGTCTCTATGAGTCAGATACCGACTCGATGGCCACCTAACAACAACAACATTATTAGCGTCATGTTTTCTGGTGAAATCACCCTTAAAGTGTAATCTGTGTATCTCATGAGTTGACCACTGACAGTGTGGTGGTTGCCAGGGTGTTTCTAAATCATGTAAGATTCCTAGAAATCCCACACTATAGGTTGGTAGTTATTTCTGTGGTCAGGAAGAAGGCACAACACAGTGTAGACAAAGTTCTTAGAAACCCAGCGTCATAAACTCTTGGGGCTGAAAGAACCAGAAATTCACTCCAGTCCACCCCTCATTGTATACCATGTGCCCTCTGCAACATTCTTGCTTAGTGGTTATTATCACTCCGGTGTTGCTTAATATTAATAGTGACACTTGCCAAGTCATGGAGAGCCTCAACTCCGTGGTCTCTATGCTGTCCTTTGGAAAATCACTAGCCTCAGAGTCAGATCGCTTGGCTTCTAGTCTCAGCTCTGCCACTAATTAACTGTGCGGCTTCAGAGAAATCACTTTCCTTCTCTGGCTTCTGTTTCTTCATCTCTAAAATAAGGGCATTGGACTGTGTTAGGGATGGTAAGTATAGGGCATGGCTCTTGCTGCCTTCTCCCCACCTATCCTAGACATCACTTCCCAGTTTTGGCAGGTTCTTTATGATGGCTAACCACAAATGAAGTCTCAGAATCCTCAGCAGTCTTGCAGGCAAGCACAACCAATAGATGGGACAAAGGTTCTCAAGCAGCTACGTGCTGGTAAATACTTAACAACAGATTCTCAGGGGTAAAAAAGCAGCAGCAGCAGTCCTAATTTGTAGCGTTTGCTAATTTTCATGGTG